>APFE030827829.1:11738-38766 GCA_000404065.3 Pinus taeda
ACAACAAGTCCTCCAACTCTTAAAGGATAACCTCATGTTGGCATAGAATAGAATGAAACAACAAGCAGATCAACATCGGAGCGAAAGAAGTTTTGATCTAGGTGATTGGGTATTCCTACGGCTACAACCATATAAACAAATGTCCCTCAAGCAAGCTAAGAAGGATAATAAATTATCACTGAAGTATTATGGTCTGTACAAGGTGTTGCAAAGGATTGGTACTATGGCATACAAATTGGAGCTTCCTACAGCGTCTCGAGTGCACCCAGTTTTCCATGTTTCATGTTTGAAGAAGGTTATAGGTGACAAGCTCCCAGTTCAAACAATATTGCCAAAACTTAACGAGGAAGGAAAAATTATATTGGAACTGGAAGCAGTCACAGAAACAAGAACTTGACAACAATGAAATCGATCAATTTCAGAGTATTCTCATCAAGTGGAAGACTTATCTGCTGAAGATTCCACATGGGAGGATGAGATTTTTATAACAGAAGCATCCAAAACTACTCAAATGTTTGAGGACAACACTTTTTTGAAGGAGAGGGGCATGTTAGGCCCCTATAATACTAGTGATTACCCCATTACTATTGTAGTCGTATCCCTTATTAATATTGTTGTGCCCCTATTGTCCCCATATTTTTATTATTGTGCCCCATAGAATCCCTCTATTATTATTTTTGTGGCTTTATATTATTATTTTTAGGTCAGTTGGGTTATATTGTGACTCCTTAGACTTCTATATATAGAAACAAGGTTTTTTCATTTGAGTCATCCAAGAATTGTTCATTTGTGTAATGTAAAGGAGGTTGCCCCCTTGAAGAGGTTGAATTCTAAGGCGTTGATCTCTCTTTTCTATATTTTTGTGAGCTGGTTTCATAACAAAAACACTTTATAAAACATCAAAAGAGCATGGAGTAACCATAAGAAGATAGACCATAAGATCCTCAGTAGGCTACAAAATCCAAAAATGGGAAAAAATTTGGAGTGTGTTGGTCACAACATCAACAGGGCAAAAAATTTCAAAAGTAATTATCAACGAGAATCTACAATTTCATTGATTTTCCAACATGGTACCACAACCATGTTAGAATAATAAACTTTATTGGCTTGTATGTAATGGATAATTCAAGACTATCCCCAATTTTTAAGTATTCATTAAAGCATCCATATAAAGAAATGTGGTCTTTTCTCCCCAACAACTGTAAAAGATAACTATATGTAGTAGTTGTACCATACAAATATTTGAGAAAAACACCCTGATACACATCTATAAGCTTGAGATATGTTATATTTTGATTCATATATTTCTATGGAAACATTCCTCCATCACACTAAAATAATGCAAATGTTTTTAGGTCACCTCCTCTAGTATATGACTGGCCACTACAATGCCAGTTTGTGATCCAAGTTTCTCCAAGGTTCAGTGATGAGAATTAATTCCTAAGGTATGATGTGAAGATTAAACAGTGATATGTGTTTTTTCTCCGAAAGGAATAGTATGATAGCAGTATAAGTTAAACTTTAGAGAAGAATCTTCGGTGAAAATCACATAGAGATAATTTTGTCGACGCATTTCGAACCAACCAGTGTAGTTCATCATCAGGACAAGTTGAATGAACAAATCTTGCTATGCATTTAAATAGATTGGGTAGAATATCCACGTAACAGTTAGAATTTGACCGAGAACGGCTAGTTAGACCAAAATATTAATTTCTTTAATTGTTAATTTTATTTATTTATTTTTATTCAACTGTTATTAATTACTTTTTTTTTTAATAAACGTAAATTGACCATTTTATAAATATATATTAATAAAATAATCGAGTAATAGATAATAGTTGACTATATTTTAAATAACTATAGGTTAATTATATTTTAATTAAATCTCAGATAAAGGGAGATAAAAATATTTACTTAATAGTTTATTAAGGGTAAAAATAAATAATAAATAAATTTATAATATAAAAAAAAAAAAATTAAATTATTAAACTAAAAAAAAAAGTATATAAAAAAAAAAAAAAATCAAGATCAAAAAAGCTTCATAAATAATAAATACATTAAAAAAATAATAAATAAATAAATTAAATAACTAAAGCGCTTGAGAAGAAAAAATAAAAAAATAAAAAAAAAAAATATAATATCAATAATAAAATAAAAATAAATAAAAAACATATTAATTTAATTAAAAAAAATAAAAATAAAATAAATAAATAAGAAATCTGACCTCAAACTTAAGTTAAACTTCTTTGATATAATGCAAGAAATCTGGCCTCAATATACGACAATGAATATTGACATATGAAACCTTGATTTGTTGGTTACCTTCCTTGAAATAACATTAATATACATAAACCAATGATGTGTGTCATCTCCTCTAAGGTTTGACAATAATATGAGTTCTTTCTAAGACTTCCAAGGTGGCTAAGAAGATGTAAGAGAGGAGTTGAGATGGAGTCCATGTGAAGGTTGAACTTGAAGGCCAAGATAGGATACTAAGGAAGTCGTGATCAAATCCATTCTAATGCAACTTTTCTAGAATATTTTAGCCAAGAAGGATCAATTTCTCAATGAGTAAGTAGGGTTTGGTATTATGAAATCTAGTCGTGCTCATGGAGGACTTTCTCCTGCAACATGGCCAAAGTTTGAAAGAAAGCCAAGGCATAAAAAGGATCTGTGGTAAGGTAGCGAATATGAGACAAATTTGGGCATGATTAGAAGGATATTTGTCAAAATCTATAGGGTTGGTTCTGTGCAGAAGGAGGATTCTCCAAGTTAAGAAGGGATGATAATTTTGTGTAATTGCAGGCTGAAAGGAAGGGACTTTGTTTTAGGCTAAGTTTCCTAGTAGGAAATCCAAAACAAGGTCGCATCTCTCTATGGAAATTGTGTAGAAAGAGGGTCTTTTGGTGAGGGTTTCTGTTACGTTTTGGAGGTACAACGAAGCCCTAAACATGGCCAAACTGTGCAGACTAATATATGAGGTTACTTGAAGATGCTCTATGTACAGTGAGTGCAATAGTTGGTTCACTTGTGGGAAAATTTGTGAAAATATTAAAGATATCGAAGCAGTGGAAATTCAATATCAAGTGGGTTGTGCTTGGAATAACTTTTGATAGTAATATTGGTGAAACTATGTCACTATTGAAAGGTATTTTGATTGTTTCCCTAAGGATTGTTAGTTTAAAGCACATATAAGATAGTTAGAGGGTTGTGTATAGAAACCCTAATGACAGTAATCTAAGAGGCAACTAGAGGAATAACAAGAATATTTATTTGAAGACCCTTAGAGGTGGAAAGGAATTTCCTTGAGGTAAATGGTCTGGTGGAGTGTTGAAAATAGCAACAAGAAATGTTAAAAATGGAATCCAAAAATTCCAATTTAATTTTCCTTCTAATTAAATTGCGAATTAAAATTGTAATTCTTGTTAGATTTGAGACTTTCGTGATCCATATTATAGATCAATGTCTTTTGGATTAATCACATCATTAGGATTTGGTTGACATTTAGAACAAACTAATGTGGTTCATCCTCAAGACAAGGTGAAAAAATCGTACAATATTCTCATAGCAACTTGTAATAGTTAACTAAGTTAATTTGACTTAGTTAGCTTAGGAACTTTGAGTTGGAAGTCTTTTGGAAGTCATGTATGTGTTATCCCTAAGTTTTAGGGGTCTAGGATGATTTTAATTATGAGTTTTAATTAGATTACTCAGTTTACTGAGTTATGTTCAGTTAAATTAGTTCCAAACTATTTGTGCAACTAATAGAGAGTTAACAGTTAGGTAGTGCACTAGTGCATCCACAAGTGTCACTCTGGTTAACTGAAGATTCCTTCATCTAAAACTCATGTATGTCAATTTTGATGAATACCTAGTTGAGACTAGAGTGTAGGGATAGTGTAATATCAGTGGTATGATTTACTGAGTTGTATAGATCATGCGTGCAATCAGAGAAAGACCTATGTTTCAATTTCACAGTTCTGGAAGCATGAATTCCCTTTAAATATGGGATATTCATCCTAGGAATTGTGTAAGGAAATAGGGGCTTGGAGAGCTAAAAAATTTGCTAAGTGTTAGCCAAGAGCTTGTTTGTGAGCTGAGAGAGACGAGCATACTGGTGCGAAATTGTTCTAGTGAGAACAAGTTGTGTATCTTCACTCATATTTATGATATATGAAATACAGATAGTGGGGTTTTGAGAAGTGTCTTTCCCTAGATGCATCGTGTGTTATATCCCATTTATTTATGCTCTTCTTGTTCATGTTATTCCCATCGATCTATTGGATTTTGATGGTTGAAAGTAGAAGTATTCTTGTCCTTTTCTTTAGTAAATTGCATGAGCTTGTGAATCTACAAGAAATTCTACATGGTATCAGAGCTAGATTTGTACAAATTTTCTACATGGTATCGAAGTAGGATTTGTTTTTGGGTCACACATTTATAGAGTAGATCTGAAAGTTTTTGAGAAACAAATAGAAGATATGGATTCCTTGTGAAAAAATACCCAAATTAAAAAAATAAAATAAATAAATAAAAATAAAAAATAAAAAAATTGGCCGAATCAGAGGTCGGATGGAGATATCACTAATTTAAAATCAATATTTTTTTTTTTTCAGAAAATTCCATGACGGCGGAACAAATGAAACAAATTGGTGTGCTAGCCAAGAACCTATATGCACTTGAGGTAAAAGATGCATGTTGAGACTTAAGGAGAAAGGAAAAGGTTAGAGACTTGGTGGTTGAGAGGGAGAGTAAATTATCGCTCAACATGCATCCCTAGAAGAATTTTTAGAAGCAGCTTCTGGAATTTATGGAGCACCCACAACTAGAGAAGATGAGAGGAGACTAAGTGGAGGCATCCACTCATGCAGAGACATCTAGTAGTGGTAAATTTCAATCCAAGTGGTCTAAGGGATCACATGCAGCCATACCTCTAAGTGTGAGGTGGGGCGATGTGAAGTGCTAGTCCCAAGAGAGCTGAAATTTGGTAGGGTCCATTGAGAGGTTTTATCTCATGGATCATACCTTGCTAGGAGAGCCCAAAGTAAAAAAGCAACGAGATGAATCGGTGATGATTTATGCAGTCAGAGATCAGAGTGATAGAGGCTAGATTAGTCAGATACTAAAGAGTGTAGAGAAGGGTTGACAACAGTGCAGAAAGGCAGAGTCAGCAGAATCACAAAATTTTCAGTCGACAGAGGCAATAACAGCCAGAGACTTTGATGACAGAGGCATCATACTGAATCAGGTTGGATGCTTTTTGTTTCTGGAGTTGTTGTAGAAACAACACTAGAGATAATTCTTGCATGTAAAACATTCCAAAGGTTCAGGATTGGGATCGAGTTGAATTCCTTTCTTGTTGAGAGGGAGTGTTGAAAAAAGCAACAAGAAATGTTAAAAATAGAATCTAGAAATTCCAATTTAATTTGTCCTTGAATTGAATTGTGAATTAGAATTGTAATTCCTTTCTCATAGCAACTTGTAATAGTTAACTAAGTTAAGTTGACTTAGTTAACTTAGGAATTTAGAGTTGGAAGTCATGTATATGTTTTCCATAAGTTTTAGGAGTCCATGATGAGTTTAATTATGAGTTGTAATTAGATAACTCAGTTTACTAAGTTATGTTCAGTTAAATTAGTTCCAAATTGTTTGTGGAACTAATAGAGAGTTAACAACCAGATAGTGTACTAGTGCATCCACAAGTGTCACTCTAGTTAACTAAATATTCCCTCATCTAAAACTCATGCATGTCATTTCTGATAAAGACCCAGTTGATACTAGAGTGTAGGGATAGTATACTATCAGTTGTATGATTTACTGAGCTGTATAGATCATTCCTAGAATCAGAGAAGGACATATGCTTGGATTGCACAGTTTTGGAAGCGTGAATTCCCTTTAAATACAGGTTATTCATCCTAGGAATTGCGCAAGGAAATAGAGGCTTGGAAAGATGTAGAATTATATATGTGTTGGCCAAGAGCTTGCTTGTGAGTTGAGATAGTTGAGCATATTTGTGCGGAATTGTTCTAGTGACAACAACATTTGTATCTTCACTCATATTTTGGATATATGCAATACAGATAGCGAGTTTTTAATCAATGGATTTCCCCAAATACATCTTTTGTTATGTGCCATTGATTTATCTTCTTCTTGTTCATATTGTTTTCATCAATCTATTGGCTTCAACTGGTTGAAAGTAGAAGTAGATTCTTGTCTTATGCTTTAGTAAATTGCATGAGCTTATGAATCTAAATGAAATTCTACATGGAGGACATACTCCAGGTACCATAAGTGTAATATGTACCTCAGAGAGGCGGTGTGGTGTCCCATGGAATTCCTCCCAACATTGCGTTGTTATCCCCAAAAATTGATCATTGAGCCATAATTTACTAGATGGATCGAAGTACACCATGTAGGGCCAATTTTACCATAGTAAAATTTATTTCACTGTAAGAAATTACTTAATAAACCACATTTGTTAAGTCATTTCCCATTAAACCCATGAAGAATAATTAAATAAATCACTATTTATTTAATTATCTTTTAGGAATAATTAATTAAACCATTGTTTAATTAATATTCCTTGTCATATTTCACCTAGTTATTAACTCATATTTCTGATAAATGCAATACAAATAGCGAGGTTTTAATGAATGGATTTCCCCATATACATCTTGTGTTATGTGCCATTGATTTATCTTCTTCTTGTTCATATTGTTTTCATCGATCGATTGGCTTCAACTGGTTGAAATTAGAAGTAGATTCTTATCCTATGCTTTAGTAAATTACATGAGCTTGTGAATCTACATGAAATTATACATGGAGGAAATACTCTAGGTACCATAACTGCAATATGTACCTCGGAGAGGTGGTGTGGTGTCCCATGGAATTCCTCCCAACATTGCATTGTTATCACCAAAAATTGATCATCTAGCCATAATTTACTAGATGGATCGAAGTACACCATGTAGGGCCAATTTTACCATAGTAAAATTTCTTTCACTGTAAGAAATTACTTAATAAACCACATTTTTTAAGTCATTTCCAATTAAACCCATGAAGAATAATTAAATAAATCATTATTTATTTAATTATCTTCTAGGAATAATTAATTAAACCATTGTTTAACTAATATTCCTCGTCATATTTCACCTAGTTAATAGAAACAAATAGAAGATATGGATTCATTGTGAAAAGATACCTAAGATTCGGCCGAATCGGAGGTCAGATGAAGGAGATATCGCTCATTTAAAATCAATGTGTCTTTTTTTTTTTTTTTTTTTTTTTTAGAAAATTCTGTGATAGCGGAACAAATGAAACAAATTGGTGTGATAGCCAAGAACCTATATGCACTTGAGGTAAAAGATGCATGTCAAGCCTTAAGGAGAAAGGAAAAGGTTAGAGACTTGGTAGTTGAGAGGGAGAGTAAATTACCACTCAACATGCATCCCTAGAAGAAGTGTCAGACGTAGCTTCAGGAAGTTATGGAGCAACCACAACTAGAGAAGATGAGAGGAGACCGAGTGGAGGCATCAACTCATGCAGAGACCTCTACTAGTGGTAAATTTCAATCCAAGTGGTCTGAGGGATCACATGCAACCATACCTCTAGTTATGAGGTGGGGCGATGTGAAGTGCTAGTCCCAAGAGAGCTGAAATTGGGTAGGGTCCATTGAGAGGTTTTATCTCATGGATCATACTTTGCTAGGAGAGCCCAAAGTAAAAAAGAAATGAGATGAATCGGTGATGATTGATGCAGTCAAAGATCAAAGTGATAGAGGCTAGAGTAGTCAGATACTAAAGAGTGCAGAGAAGGGTTGACAATAGTGCAGAAAAGCAGAGTCAGAAGAAGCGCAAAATTTTCAGTCGATAGAGGCAATAACAGTCAGACGTTTTGATGACAGAGGCATCATACTGATTCAGGTTAGATGCTTTTTGTTTCTGGAGTTGTTGTAGAAACAACACTAGAGAGATTTTTTGCATGTAAAACATTCCAAAGGTTCAGAATTGGGATCGAGTTGAATTCCTTTCTTGTTGAGACGGAGTGTTGAAAAAAGCAACAAGAAATGTTAAAAATAGAATCTAGAAATTCCAATTTAATTTGTACTTGAATTAAATTGTGAATTAGAATTGTAATTCATTTCTCATAGCAACTTGTAATAGTTAACTAAGTTAAGTTGACTTAGTTAACTTAGGAATTTCGAGTTGGAAGTCATGTATATGTTTTCCCTAAGTTTTAGGGGTCCATGATGATTGTAATTATGAGTTGTAATTAGATAACTCAGTTTACTAAGTTATGTTCAGTTAAACTAGTTCCAAATTATTTGTGGAACTAATAGAGAGTTAACAACCAAGTAGTGTACTAGTGCATCCACAAGTGTCACTCTAGTTAACTGAATATTCTCTCATCTGAAACTCACGCATGTCAATTTTGATAAAGACCTAATTGATACTAGAGTGTAGGGATAGTATACTATCAGTTGTATGATTTACTAAGTTGTATAGACCATGCCTTGAATCAGAGAAGAACATATGCTTGGATTGCACAGTTTTGGAAGCATGAATTCCCTTTAAATACAAGTTATTCATCCTAGGAATTGTGCAAGGAAATAGGGGCTTGGAAAGATGTAGAATTATATATGCATTGGCCAAGAGCTTGCTTATGAGTTGAGACAGTTGAGCATACTTGTGCGGAATTGTTCTAGTGAGAACAAGATTTGTATCTTCACTCATATTTCTGATATATGCAATACAGATAGTGGGGTTTTAATCAATGGATTTCCCCAGACACATATTTTGTTATGTGACATTGATTTATCTTCTTCTTGTTCATATTGTTTTCATCGATCGATTGGCTTCAACTGGTTGAAAGTAGAAGTAGATTCTTGTCTTATGCTTTAGTAAATTACATGAGCTTGTGAATCTACATGAAATTCTACATGGAGGACATAATCCAAGTACCATAAGTGCAATATGTACCTCAGAGAGGCAGTGTGGTATCCCATGGAATTCCTCCCAGCATTGCGCTGTTATCACATAAAATTGATCATCTAGCCATAATTTACTAAATGAATCGAAGTACACCATGTAGGGCCAATTTTACTATAGTAAAATTTCTTTCACTGTAAGAAATTACTTAATAAACCACATTTGTTAAGTCATTTCCAATTAAACCCATGAAGAATAATTAAATAAGTCACTATTTATTACATTATATTCTAGGAATAATTAATTAAACCATTGTTTAACTAATATTCCTTGTCATATTTCACCTAGTTATGAGAAATAAATAGATAAATCATTAATTATCTTATTTTTATCTAGGAATAATTAATTAATCACTAATTAGTTATTATTCCTTGTCCAGGTTGACTAAATCCCCTAGGAATACTTAAATAAATCATTATCTATTTATTATTCCTTAACCATATTCCTTAGATGATAAATAAATCATTTATTTATTTATTATTTCTAAATAAAAGTATTTAACCAATTTAAATACTTTTTCCCTCCAACCAAATATAATAAAATATTCCAAATGGTTAATTCTAGAATTTGGTTAATAATATTTTATTATTGCCCATTATTTGAGGATAACTTAATATTTTACTATAAATTGGAGGGTTTTACATCCATTATTCACTTTTGATCATTTTCATTGTTTCACTCACTGTTGTAACCTTGACTATTATTATTGTCGCGCACCATTTTCTTTTTTATTTGAGTTCTCATTGAGCTCAAACATTTTGTTTGTTGGTTTTTACACATTATAGAGGAGAGAGACCCTACAAAAAGTTGAAGGCATTGAGGATAACCAAGAAACCATCCCATAGAGGGGGACTGGTAACATTATTTGTTCCCTTCACGGGCATTGTTTAATAAAATATATTTTTTATATATCTGGTTTCCATTGGATTACTGGAGTTACCTTCACTTATTTTCTTATTCCATTTTGTTGTTTAATTGTTTCCATTGCTTATATCAGGGTTTTGGGAGGTTTTGTTTCTATCATTTACTACAGATCCACATTGTTTTACAACCATTTTTACTGTTAGGGTTATTTTTCATCCACAGTCTAAAGTTATTTCTTTTTGTATACCTTCGAGAAGAAAAAACCCCAACTTGTGGTTTGACCTTGTGGAGAGATAGAGTGTATTTGTCAAGGCCTTGTTGATGTGACAATATTGGTTATGATGATACTATCATCATTGATGATTATCAATCCAGATCCCTTCTTATGAAAATATTTCAACTTGAGATAGACATATTGATTCATTATGACTACCAAACTAGTTAATAGGGAGTGTTGGAAAAGTAACTAGGTTTGATATTCATAATTATCTTCACACTTGTATTAAAACGAAAAGAAAAAAATTGTTCAAGCATGGGTTCATTCTCAAGTCCAGGTTCAACATGTTCTTCATGCTTCTAGGGATTTTTTAGTCAACAAAAATATTTTTCATATATTAAAGTCCCTTTTGGACTCTTTGTAACAAAAGGAAAATATTATTTTTAGGTGATGTAAAGTCATTTTGTCCTCCAAGACCATGTCATCTCTACATTGATAATTTTTCCCTATTGGGGCATATTTCGCTCTCCCGGATAACTATAAATAGAGGCTTTTTCCTCATTCAAACATACATAAGAAAGTTCGATTTGTGCATAAAACAAGAAGGAAGAAAGTGTAAAGAACATAGAAGAAAGAGAAATTCAAGGAAGAAGAAGAAAACTCATATTTTTGGATTGTTTTTCTCACATGTGTGAGTATACTATGGTTTTTGTGCAATTTGTAGGGTTGAGGATTGTAGGTACGAATTGCATGCCAGAGATAAAGTGTTGAAACTTTAATTTGGAGCAAATTTTGTGAAGTTTGACCATCTTTGACTTGATTCTGGAATTATTTTGGAGGGCTAACATGGTGCTTGGAGGAGGTCTTGGTCTTTGGGTCTTGGAGGTCTTATTTTGATATGATTCTATAAGAAGAGGATTATTTGGGTTTTCCCCAATTGTGGGATTTTCCTTGGCTTGGAGCCTATATCTTGTGTTCTTTTGATGTTTATGCATTTTATGTTCTAGTAATTTCATAATGAAAAATAATAATAAATTAATAAAAGGAAAACAAATTTCACAAGTAATTATTAAGTAAGGAGAATCTACAATTTCATCGATTTTCTAAAATGTGTCCTATTTTTTACAAAGTCGGTCCCACTTCAGTATGCTGAAGGGATGCATAGGTTCTTACCTCTAGTCCTACCACCTAAAATAAATTAAGAATCAAGAACACATATACTACAATTCAATCAATGCATACTGATAAACTAGCCACATATGCACCACTAATATCTTTCCACGACAATGACACCAAAATTTTGGGAAAAGCAATTGCCTTTTCAATTCAGAGCAATGGGTCCAACTCTCACATTAATCGTCAATCCGAGTAGGTTTCCTTATTACAAGGGTATCATGCAAATTATATGCAAGGAGAAATGATGACTAGTGCTAATGAATCTCAAACTCAATCATTGTAATAACATTGACAACAATCCAATCAATTTGGTTGTTAGACTCTCAAACCTTGCTCACACCTTTAGAACTAAACACACAATACATAAAATAACCTCTCTATCACACAATCACTCTTATTGAAAATGAAACAACACTCCTGGAAACCATTTACTCAAACAAATGTTAAAAACACACATTAATTTAAAATAGACATAGCATCAAACTGTAACAGGACTTAAACAATTTTCACACCGATAAACGGACCGGTCTAAGACCTATGTTGTTACACAATAGATAGCTTAGAATTATAAAACCATTAAAGCATGAACAATACTAATCGTAACAGTAAGGAAAATCATACATGAATCATAACTCACTGGAAATAAACCAAATAGCTACAACACCTTCCTAACCAGTGATCCCTACTAAGAAGGAGGGCCCTTCCTTCTTGGTAGGGGTTGGTACACTACACAACACACAAGCTAGTCAACATAAAAGTGTTGATTTTAACCCCATACATAAATTACCTGCACACAAATTCTAAAAACAAAAAATAAACAATGGCAAGTGCATAAAACATAAAATAGATATACACAGAAATTTTCCCTCGGATCCCAAAACCGAGACTACCATATTGATTTTTCCTTATATCCATTTCAATGTTACAATACATATATATACATCTTGATGGATCCATAAACCCCAATACATTAACCTTGGATTATACTATAATCATAGTTCCCTTGATCAGATCTACAAAAATACCATGGGCAGAAAACCATCATTCCCATAACCATGTGAAAAACCCATGCACAAAACCATAGGTAGGTCCACCCACCTAATATAGGGTCCTAAAAAAAGTTTCCCCTAGCCACTATCCCAAACCCCATAGAGGGGGGCTACTACCCCCCTCAAACCCCTGACAGGGGAGCTTCTTCCCCCGATGTGCTTGATGAAACGAAGGGGAGGCTCATTGCCTCCCCTCTAACCCCCCAACTTCACTACTGGGTCTAGTTGTGGAAAGAATATAATACACACCCAACATTCTCCCACTTGTTTTTTTCTTTCTAGAGGAGAGCTTAGTCATTGGTCCAGTCCTACAAAGTCCATTGTTTATCTAGACCAAAAGAACTTGTAAGTGCTCAAAGACTTTGCCAATGCATATGCAGTTTTCTTCAAAGTGTTCACCTTTACTAGCAACACCCTTTTATCCTCAACCATATCCCTCACAAAGTGATACTAACATCAATATGCTTTGTATTTGAATGATAAGCACGGTTATTTGCCAAGAAAATTGCACTTTTGTTGCCACGGTCTATCCTTATAGCTCGTTGTACTAACCTCATAATTGAATAAAATATCTGCCAAAAAATTGCTTCCTTGCTTGCATGAGTGGTTGTCATGTATTCTACCTCTATAGTTGAAAGAGCCACTACAGACTGTCTCTTACTCATCCAACTGACTGCACCTCCAAATAGGTTAAACACATACCTACTTATAGATCTTCTCTAATCCAGATCTCTATCCTAGTCTACATCAACAAAGCCAAAATGTTTTCCAATCCTAGTCTTCCTTAGTAGCACATTCCATAATCAAAAGTTCCATGCAAATACCTAAAAACCTGCTTCACTTTTGTGTAATGCTCCTTGGTTTTGACATAAACCTGCTCAATAATCCCACTGCATGTGACATAAATGGTTTGGTATAGACCATTGCATACATTAGGTTATCGACTACACTTGCATATGGAACACAAGACATGTCCTTTTCCTCTTCTTGTGTATGGGAAAGTGTTTAGTAGATAAATTTACACCTACAGGAATAGGAACCTTCACTGATTTACTATCCCTCATATTAAACCTTTGTAGTATTGTCTCAACATACTTCCTCCGGTTTAACCATAGCTCTCTTTGCTCGATCTCATTTAATTTCCATGCCCAAAATATAGTTTGCAACAACAAGATCTTTCATGTCAAATTTGGAGGACAATTGGGTCTTCAATTCCCTAATAATTTCTTTGTTATTTTCAGTCAACAACATATCATCCACATATAAGACAAAATAAATAACATTGTCACAAATTAATTTAAAATACAAACAGTGATCTTCTTTGCTTCTGGTAAAGCCAGGTCCTCGTATATATGTATCAAATTTGTGATACGACATCCTTGGTGACTATTTTAACCCATACAAGGACTTTTTTAACCTGTATACCATGTCTTTCTTACCCTTCACCGCAAAGCATTAAAGTTTCTTCATGTAGATCTCTTCTTCCAGATCCCTATAAAGAAAGGTTGTCTTCACATCCATCTATTCTACCTCAAAATAAAAAGTAGCAACAATAAATATAAGTAAACTAATAGAATCTACCTTGGAAACAGGAAAAAAAATATCACCAAAATCAATTCCCAGCACCTGGGAATAATATTTTCTACCAAACGAGCTTTGTATTTCTCGACCTTGCCTTATGCATTCATCTTATTCTTAAACACCCATTTTCTTCCAATGGGTTTCCTTCCATGCAACAACTCCACCAAATCCCAAGCATCATTTTTGTCGAAAGATGTCATTTCATTAGCCATGGCCTCTTTCCAGAGTTGGTTATCCTCTGAATCTACTGCCTCCCTCATAGTTTTGGGATCATCATCAATAATAGATAAATCAAATTTTGAACAAAAGAAGATGGACTATACCTTTATGGATTCCTTCTTTCTCGTACTAGTCTTCTCATAGCTGGGGTTTATGGCTCTTCATCTTCTGATCCCTCTTCTGCTGTAGTGTCTGGTTCTTCCTCCTTTAGCTCAAACTCTATCTTCTCAGGTTACTTTGGTGTAAATTCATGTTTAATAACCTCTTTCACCTCTCTAAACACAACATCATGGTTGTACACAACCTCCTTGTTTCTGGGTTCCAAAGATTATAACCTTTTAAACCATCCTTATACCCAATAAAGATGCACCTTTGAGATTTACTATGCAACTTGGTTCTTTTCTCCATTGGAATATGTATATATGCATCACATCCAAATACTCTCAGATGTGAAAGAGAGATTCTCTTACCAGTCCATACCTCTTGTGGAGTCTTATCCTCCAACGTTGATGAAGGTAATTGGTTGACCAGGTAACATGCAGTCTCCACTGCCTCTGCCCAGAATTCTTGTCCTAACCCAACACCACTAAGGTGCTATGACCATTAGCATCGCAAGGGATCTGCGAATGGGCAAATGGGTTGACCCGATGAAATTCCTAGGGGGTGGTGATGTCCCCAGGACGAATTTTGATGATGAGTTTTTCGCATGGTGGGATCAATAGGTCATCGCAGTCGATGACTACCACTATGCCAGAATGGATTTCTGGGGAGTGTTGCCACCCCAAGAAACCCTCCTAGGTTGTAGTTTGGAGATGCTTGGGAACATTACAAATTCAACTTATTGTTGCAAATGGATGAATGGAAGGAATGATGCTTGTTCAAGCTAGATAACCACTTCTACCTTGCTTAAATCCAGACATGTGTGAACACCCCCAGACTACAAGGCTTTAGATCACCAATTACTCACAGTTTAAGGATTGGGTGAATATGGAGAATACTGATCACACCAGCAGATGCACAAGACCATGTGATGGCCAGCTGCAACCAATAAAGAAATCTGCAAATCTATTCCCTAATGCACAAACAGGATGACAGCTCTCTGGCACTGAGTGAACAGAAACCTAAATAACTCATTCACTGATACATACAATATTTTAACACAGAGATAGGATGACAACTATTCTAATGCTAAACATCAAGAGTTCAGGAATGTATCATATCAAGCATAGCTTGGAAAAGAAGATAAATGGAAAGTGAGCAATTAACAACAAAAGAAGCTTGATTTAGCTGCAAATGAAGACGAGACACTGCAAGTATCAAAGTAGTTACAGTCTCCAGAAGTTGAACCTTACATCAAAACATCAACCATCAACCCTAATTACATCCTATTTCTGGGTATATATAGAGTCTGAATACAAAGGCACTCGACCATTCTAAGTATGGAGGGGTCATAATTGACCACCAACTGCTTTAACTACCTGATGGAGTCTCTGGGAGCGTTTGCTTGCTGTAGTGGATGAATTTGATCCTTTCAAGTGCTTTGTTTTCCTCTTAGGTGGTTAGAGTGTCGTATAAGATAAAATGCCATACTTGTTAAATGTAGGTTTCTACTCAAGCTCTATCCTTTTCTTTCTCAGCCATATTGTTGGTTAATGCGGTCATTGAGGAGCAAATATAACTAGTACTGGCGGGTCGGTCACCTTCATCCTTTGGATATACGGAAATGGGTGAATGTACGAGCAGGATGGAGGAGGAAAATCAGCCGTCGGATCAAGAGGATAGACAGCAGGGATCGCTCAGCGAAGGATATCGGGAGGAGGCAGGAGGGGGTTGATCGTGAGCCATTGGATCTTGGCAGAACTGATCCAACAATGGTCGGGCGACGAAGGTGCGTAGCGGTTATCGGGCGGCGACAAAGGATTAAGCGATAAGCGGTCTCAACTGCACCGCCTTTGGGCATTAGGCGGTAAAAGGGTGAGGGCGTGCGATTCCATTCAACGTGACATGTAGCGACAGAGGAGAGAGAAAAACCGTTCTCCATCACGCGCTAATGTGCCATCACTTTGTGGGCATGAAGTGTGCGAAGGCCATTTGATCTTGATGGAACTAATCGGACGGTGGAGGAGTGATTGGGTGAGTCGCTTTATCAGGTGTAACGGGAGTCGTTGGATCGGCTTTTTTTTTGGTAGTTTTGGGCTTTTACGTATGGCGATGTGCGATTACAATCAGATCACATTGCAATATCACATCGGCAGAAGCCGAGGGGTGCAGCCTTTATACACAAATGGATGCAACTTGCGATAGTGATTAAACTCGTACCTGATAGAGGAATTAATCGCTTTTAGGACTGATGAAGGGAGAATGAGCAGTGCAAGGGAAGGCGAAAATGACTGTTTTGAGTCTCTTTTGAGCATGACCAAGGACCTAGCTCACTTCCAACCTTTAGAAATCAAATATATGTAGCAGAGCTAACACTGGCTCCTTCTGGGGATGAGATCCTCCCTGTGAGGTCTCAAGAACTGCAGATCATTGCCTTACCTATGAAAACCAGATTAGAAAAATTTCCTAGTGTTCCATTGGGCATGGAGTCTAACTGAGTCTACACTAAAACTGACAAAATGGCATATTTACAAATTTAAGGCAAAATGCCTTAACTAACATAAATTCAAAAATTGGCCATTAACTGGGCCATCAAAAACTCTCTCCCCTTCCATACTTTGCAGTATGAAAGTATTGTTCCCTTAGATACAAGAAATGATAAAAGGCCCTGTCCATAAAGCATCAAACTTCTCATGGTTTCCTTTCTTCTCTTTCAGCGCATCCCACTTAAGAACCAAGTCTCCAACCCAAAAATTGTTTGTCTTTGCCCTCCTGTCAAAAGCTTCCTTGATTCTCTGCTGATGTGCTGCTAACCTTTCAACCAATGGTTCTCTGATTTGATGTACCTCTGCTAAATAAATGATCCTTTTTGCCATGTCCTCTTGTTCATTTTGTTCTTCTTGCAAGAACTTTTCCACAGGGAGGGTTAATTGAATTGGGAATACAGCCTCAGTACCATATACCATCTTGAATGGAGAATTCCCCGTGGATTTCTTGGTGGTCACTCTGTCAGCCCACAATGCATATTTGCGCTTAGAATCCCAATTCTTTTTGTTGTCCTCCAACAACCTTTTAATTATCCTTATCAGGCTCTTTTTGGAAGATTCTGATAGACCATTGCCTTGAGGGTAATATGAGGTGGAATGAAGTAGCTTAATGCCCATTGTGTCACACATATCCACCAATTCTTTTGCCATGAAAGTTGTTGCATTGTCTGTGACTAATTTATGTGGACAACCAAATCGGGCAAAGATACTCTCTATCAAGAACCTTATGACCACATGATGATCAGCTTTTCTGGTAGGGATGGCTTCAATCCATTTAGTGAAGTAATCTGTGGCTACTAAAATCCATCTGTGCTGGCCACTGGAATGTGGATTGATTTCTCCAATGAAATCTAAGCCCCATTGCTGAAAAGGGCCACTGGCATGTATTGAATTTACGGGCAGGGACTTCAATTGTTGTTTCCCTTCAAATATTTGGAACCTATCACAAGATTTAAAAAATGAAAAAACGCCAGCAAACAAGGTGGGCAGTAATACCCAACTTTGAGAATCTTGTGGGCTGTAGTTTTCCAATAATGGTGCCCTCCACATATGCTGGAATGAAACTGCTGCATCACTTCCATGGATTGTTCTTTGTCTAGACACCTCAAAAGAATTCCAGAGGGGTTCCTCCAGTAGAGCAGGTTTTCAAGAATGCAATATTTAGTTGCCCTGAGTTTAATAGTTTTGTCTTGGCTCGAACTAAGGCCTGGAGGAACTTCTAGCTTCAGGAAGAATTGAGCTATTATAGAATACCAATCACAAGAAGCTATATTTTCTACCAATGAATGATTTTTCCCTGGTTCATCTGCTTCTTCTCCTGTATGTCCAACATTATGCAATTTTCTTCAACCATCAATCTGGCAAGGCCCTGACCTCTAACAAGCTTGGTGGGCTTCAATTCTATGTTAAATTCAATAAGCATTGCAATCCATTTAGCCCTCTTTCCATCAGCATCAGGCTGCGTTAGGACATCCTTTATTGAAGCAGAGGGAACATATGCAATTACCTTGGAATGCAGAATGTAAATTCTGAAGGCTTTCAAAGACTTGATAAGAGCATATGCCTATTTTTCAATGATATCATACTTCACCTCAGCATCCCTTAATGTTTTGCTGAAAAATGCCACTGGGTATTGTGAGTCTTCCTCATCTTCTTGCATCAAAACTGTTGCGAGGGTGTCATCAGAGGCAAATGAAAATATATGGAACTCCTTGCTGTAATCTGGGCTGATTAAAGTAGGAGCTTCCATAATAGGTTTCTTAATGGAGTCAAAGGATCTTCTTGCAGCATCATTCCATTTGATCTCTGACCCCTTTTTCAACATGGAGGTAATGTGCTTTGCAAGTTCTACAAAATTTGGGATAAACCTCCTTACGAAATTTATCTTGCCCAGAGAGGACTGGATGTCCTTCTTTGATCTCAGGATAGACAAGGTCTATATTTCTCTTACTCTTTGTGGGTCAATTCTGACACCTGTGGTAGAAACAACATGTCCTAACAACTTACCTTCTTCTAAGGCAAACTGTGACTTTTTAGGATTGACTGAAATCCCAAACCTTCTGCACTTCAGGAACACTTTATTCAAATGCTGCAAATGGTCATGATGACTACTGGAGTATACTGTTATATCATTAAGGTAGATAAGGACAAACTTATCCTTCTCTCTGACAAATGCTATATCTATAGCTTTATGAAAGGTGGCTCTAGCATTCGTCAGCTCGAAAGGCATCTCGGAATACTTAAAAGTGCCCCAAGGAGTGGTGAATGCAGTCTTCTCTTGGTCATCTGGATGCACAACAACCTGGTTATACCCTGAAAATCCATCTAGGAAAGACATCACTTTGGCTCCTAAGACCTTCTGCAACAAATGCTCCATCTTTGGTAGAGGATAATTGTCTTTCCTAGAGAATTTGTTTAAGTTCTTGAAATCAATGTAGAGCCTGATTTCTCCACTTTTCTTCCTTACCACCACAAAATTGGCTACCCATTTTGAATATCTAAGAGGGACTATGATTTTGGCAGCCAATAATTTCTTGTTTTCCTTTTCAATCAGAGGAAGGAGCAAAGGATTTATTAGTCTCAGCTTCTGCTTGAAAGGACTGGTGTCTTTCTCTAAAGGGATTTTGTGTTGGATGATCTTTTTTTCATATATTTTTAGGTCACTATATTCCCAGGCAAAAACATCAGCAAATTGCTTCATTAGATTGCAGTACTCAGAACTTTGGTCAGAAGATAGATGAGTGGACAAATTTATATATCTTGGATGATCTGGACTCCCTATATTATGCCTATGGACTGCAGATTGGTCTTCTTTTTGAGCAGCCTTATAAGGCACATCATATTGGTCAAACAACTTTGTCAAAGGGACTAGGCCTTTAAGTATATGATTGCTGGGTATTTGGATAATTCTATTCTTTCCAATTTTGTTTCTAAGCTCGGACTGGGGATTTTCTTCCAAAGCTTCATTCTCTTAATCAATTTGCATTTCAAAGAACTCATCAATGACTTGAAGAAACCTATTTACTTCATCATCACCTTCAAAAACTTTCCAATGCTGGACATTATCAGGCAAGGATGGCCTATATTTCATTTGAACTTCATAAACTAGTCTGGGAGGGATAAACATGCTAACAGACACAGCAAGGGAATTAGCAAGATGATTTTTAACTCTAGGGATGTATGAGATACAAAAATTATCAAAAGAATATTTGAGTCTCCATACCTCATCTCTATATGCTTTCAGCCTTGGGTGTTTTTCTTGAAATGTTTTGTTCACTTGCTAAATGATGAGATCAACATCTCCAAACACCTTCATGTTTTTTATTCCTCTGTCTTTAGCTGCGTTAAGGCCCAATATCAGAGCCTCATACTTTGCTATATTATTAGTGACTTGGAAAGCCAACTTAAAAGACAGATGTGTGATTTTTTGTTGTGGAGATATCAGCACCACCCATGTTCCTGCAATCTCCCTAGAACATTCTCCATCAAAGAACATTTCCCAAACCTGACTTTTTTGCTCTCCCTCGGCCCGATTCACTGGTTTCTTGATCTGCATTGAGGCCTTCTGAGATTCTTCTATTTGGAGAATGCATGCTCCAAAATCAATATCCACAGCATAAATTGGATGATTAGAGGGATTCTTCTCATCATTGATGATGTAGGCCAACTATGCTTCTTTGCACCTAGTCTCTTAATCCAGCCTCTGGAGAACAACATGCCAAATTTAGGTGGGACATCTTCTACCACAATGTCCATCATCATGCTCTTAATGGGCAGCTGAGTTAGGGTAATAGCTAAATCTTTGATCAATCCTAGACATTTCACCTTTCTTGAATCAAAGGAGAATAGATCATGATATGGTCTGGTGATATCAAGGCCTAACTCTTCCATGACAGCCTTGGGCATCAAATTGTGGTTGGCCCCTATGTCTAGCAGGCAATTATGGAGGGTTTTGTCATGAATGGTTAAGGAGACATAAAATGATAGGGAATTATTATCGGTAGGTTCAGTCATTGGACTAAGCACAATTGCAATCTTATCATCTTGCAAATTGATGTAGTCGGTGGGGGCTTGTGAGGCTTTCAACTCAAGGGCATCAAGGATTGGCTTTCTAAAAACTTCACTCTTTACAAGTTCTATCAGAGGCACAGATATTTTTAACTTCTGGAATTCTAATTCAACGCTGAAAGGGGAGGGGGACTTGTCAGGACCTCTTACCTCTTGTGATGGTGCTTTGAGGATGACTGAATCAGCTACTGGTTTCTTCTGTCTGATGTTTTGTTGCTCTGTTGGGGCAATAGCTTTTTCAGCAGAATTCTCCTTGACAATGTTTTCTCTTGACCTCAGATTATATATTTGTTTTTCATCATTCTGCAGAATAGCATCTTTGTCCCACTCTTAACTATTTTGGTCCTACAGCAATGATTCTTCATAGGCAGCCAATTTCAAAAAGGCAGCATTGCCCTTATCTTCCATGCAATGAATTTCATCCTCTTCTTCAAACTACTCCTCCTCCATGACTACGTTTTGGAAAGGAGCCTTAACCTTTTGTTCTTCATTAGCTTCTTTACCCCTCTGAATGATCTACAATTGTTCATTTTCTCTCCTAAATGGATTTGGATTTCTTGGAGCAAATGTGCTTGGAAGCCTTGCCTTCCCTGAATTCTGCTCAACCTTCAACTTAGATATTTCAGCAGCTAATGACTCTATCATTTTAGTCATATTGTCTAACTTGGGCTCTGAAGATGAGGCAGAGGAAGAAGAAGCCTCGCCTCTTTCCCTCATTCTATTAGCATGACTCTTGAGCTTTTCTACAGCCATGATATTCGATTCCACCTCTAGGGCTGCATCTTGCATATCAGCTAGAGTGGCACATCTTCTTTCTCTTAATAGTAGATAGAAATCAGAGTCAAAAGCATTGGCATAGGTGAGTTTGGCAGAGGTGGGGGTAGGATGTACTTCAGCTAGTATCTTACTATACATACAGTTAAATCTTTTGTTAAAATCAGGCAAAGATTCCCCATTCTCCCTCTTGAGGTTTTCAAACTCAGTATGGTAATATAGCAAGTCTTTTTTATCTCCCCAATGCTTCAAAAACGCATCTTATAATGCTTCAATGTCTGTTATGGACCTAGGGTTCAATTCTCTGAACCACTTCCTAGCCTCTCCATCAAGGCTCTGGACAAACACTCTCATCCACACATCATCCTCACTCATATCTAGGTTATCAGCATAACTATAAAAAGACTCAAGGTGTTCTTCAACTGTTACTCCCTTTGTACCAGTGAATTTAGGCATATATTTCTGATACTCTCCTGCAGGCATGGAATTCAAAGGAACAGGTAAGACCAGGGGTCCATACCTAGCAGCTATGATTCTTTCCATCTTTGTGGGTGCTTGTTGGCCTGCCATGACTAGGATAGATGGAAGGATACTGGCAGATTGAGTGGTAGGAAGCAGTGAAATAGATGACAGGGACAAAGGAAAAGGAGGGACTATATGGGAAGCTTTCTTTGAACTAAGATCCAAAGAGGAACTAAATGAACAAGGAGCTTTATGAATCTCTGCAGGTATTTGTTCACTAACAATGTTAGGCTCTATATCTTCAAACTGTACATGTTCCACTATAAGCCTTCCTACAGAGACTCATAAGATTTTTTAGGATTACCTGATCCTGATGCTCCTTTCTGTGACGTTTTCCTCTGCTTAACAATCTTCTCAGGGTCAGGAAATGGATCAGCTGGTGATTTCTAAGGATTTATCCAATTATGTCTCACATATTGAGCTAGCACTATAATGTGGAGTCGGCAAAGGTTAGTCCTCTAGTAGAGTAGCCAGATAGATTATTACCACCAGAAATGTGTCCAGACTTTGTCTATCATCAAAGCTGGAGCTATGTCGTTCTCCCAGGGAAGCTGAGCTTCAATCTCCTCTCCCTGGGAATGGCGCCAATGAATGTTGTCACCCCAAGAAACTCTCCTAGGTTGTAGTTCAAAGATGCTCGGGAACATTACAAATTCAACTTATTGTTGCAAATAGATGAATGGAAGGAATGATGCTTGTTCAAGCCAGATAACCACTTCTACCTTGCTTAACTCCAGACATGCGTGAACACCCCCAGACTACAAGGCTTTAGACCACCAATTACTCACAGTTTAAGGATTAGGTGAATATGGAGAATGCTGATCACACCAGCAGATGCACAAGACCATGTGATGGCCGGCTGCAACCAATAAATAAGTCTGCAAATCTATTCCCTAATGCACAGATAGGATGAAATCTCTCTGGCACTAAGTGAACAGAAACCTGAATAACTCATTCACAGATACATACAAGATTTTAACACAAAGATAGGATGACAACTATTCTAATGCTAAACATCAAGAGTTCAGGAATGCAGCATATCAAGCACAGCTTGGAAAAGAAGATAAATGGAAAGTGAGCAATTAACAAAAAAAGAAGCTTGTATTACCTGCAAATGAAGACGAGACACTGCAAGAATCAAAGTAGTTACAGTCTCTAGAAGTTGAACCTTACATCAAATCATCAACCATCAACCCTGATCACATCTTGTTTCTGGGTATATATAGAGTCTGAATACAAAGGCACTCGACCATTCTAAGAATGGAGGGGTCATAATTGACCACCAACCACTTTAACTACCTGATTGAGTCTCTGGGAGCGTTTTCTTACTGTAGTGGATGAATTTGATCCTTTCAGGTGCTCTGTTGTCCTCTCAGGCGACTGGAGTGTTGTATAAGATAAAATGCCATACTTGTTAAATGTAGGTTTTTGCTCGAGCTCTGTCCTTTTCTTTCTCAGCCATACTGTTGGTTAAATGCAGTCGTTGAGGAGAAAATATAACTAGTACTAGTGGGTCGGTCACCTTCATCCTTTGGATATACAGAAATGGGTGAATGTACGAGTAGGGCAGAGGAGGAAAATTAGCCGTCAGATCAAGAGGATATACGCCGGGGATCGCTCGACGAAGGGTATCGGGAGGAGGCGGGAGTGGGTTGATCGTGAGACATTGGATCTTGGCAAAATTGAACCAATGGTGATTAGGCGACGAAGGTGCGTAGCGGTTATCGGGCGGGGGCAGAGGATTAAGTGGTAAGCGGTCTCGATCGCACTTCCTTTGGGCATTAGGCGGTAAAAGGGTGAGGGTGTGTGATTCCATTCAGTGCGCGACACATAGCGACGAAGGAGAGAGAAAAACTACTCTCCATCGCACGTTAACGTGCCATCACTTTGTGGGCCTGAAGTGTGCAAAGGTTGTTTGATCTTGATGGAAATGATCGGACTACAGAGGAGTGATCAGGTGAGTCACTTTATCAGGTGCGACGCGAGTCATCAGATTGGCTTTTTTTTTTGGTAGTTTTGAGCCTTTACGTATGGTGATGTGCGATTGCGATCAAATCACATCGCAATATCGCATCGTCGGAAGCCGAGGGGTGCGGACTTTATGCACACATGGATGCGATTTGTGATAGCGATTAAACCCGGACCTGATAAAGGAATTAATCATTTTTAGGACTGATGAAGGGAGAATGAGAGGTGCAAGGGAAGGAGAAAATGACTGTTGTGAGTCTCTTTTGAGCATGACCAAGGACCAAGTTCACTTCTGACCTTTAGAAATCAAAGATATGTAGCAGAGCTAACAGGGAGATCCAGATTTAGTATTATCACCAGATACAACATGGGGTGCCATAGGTAACAATTTTGTTTTTTTGAATTTCTCAAGATTTTTTGGATTTTTAATATAAATGAACTTAAAAATATTTTTATGAGACAAGACACTTACAAAATATATTGATCATGTTTCAGATGTGGGGCCAATGAGACTTGATAGATTTCCTTGACATAGACATCTTGGAAGAGATGCCGAAGGGGATGCAGTTGAGACAGAGGGAGTTATGCATGCAATTCAGAGGAACTTGGTGAGACTGACTCACCAAGTAACCATGATAGCCATAGAGGACTTACCAGAGGAGATGCAGCATCATGTGGTAGGAGAACCATAGGACTCGGTGTGTGGCCAATGTCGTTGTTTATTTTCTAGCTTCTCATCTTGAGCAAGCTAGGTAGATGATCAGATCTTCTTATGATTAGACATGATGATGGGCATAAGCCCAAATTTTGTAGGGAATTTTGTCCAATTTTTGTATATTATTTTGGACACAAACACTCTATCTATATACATGCGATTTTATAATGATCATATATACAGATGATAATTCAATTATTTTTTATGTTTTTTAATTTGATGAATGATTTATATGCCAGTCCAATGCTTGATTAGCAATAGAATCTGCTACGGAATTTTTTGATCGTGGAATGTGAACAAATGCGATATAAACAAATGATCATTGCAACAATCACACTCTCAAAAATTGGTGATACAAATAGGGATCTTGTACCTGATAAATGTTATTCAACTAAGATATCCCCAGTGGTGAGTCTAAATAAACAACTAATGAATCAATATAAATAGATATTACTTCAGATAGAAAATTAATAACGGCAGTATATTCGGCAATGTTATTCGAAGTAGGACCGATACATACTCCTCTCGAAACCATCAACTGGCTATATGGATAATAAATTGCCCAAGCCATGGAAGCAAGGTTCTGGGTATGCCTACTCGCACCATCGACGAACCCTAAATATATTGAATCGTCCATCAATACCTACCAAATCAGATCAAAAATATTGACATCACTAAAACCGATAGATAGATATGTACAAACATAAAATATATACAAACAAGTAAGTGCTCAGCCGAAGCCTAAGCAAAGTACTTCTTAACGTAGAGCCCATTTCTGGGCTCCGCCAACTTGTTTCCTTCAAAGTCAATTAATTCATCAACTCCCTTTTTCAAAACTCACTTGACTATAAAAGGATCGTACTGTTAGCACTCAGAATGAACCTCAAGGCTGAGAAGAGGAAATTCTGAGGTAACCATAGACAAAGCTTTCGATCTGGCATCTAGCCCTGCCAGACTAAAGAGGGCTCTCTCTTTGCCAACAAAATGTGGCTGCAATAAGTGAATCTTAGGCTAGCTATGAAGTACAGGGATTTGATTGAAAGTTTTTGGGTAAAAGTAAGTGCAATGTTCACCCAAATAAAAGATGAAAATGAGAGAAGAATAGGGGAGAAAGCCCGCTGCCCTTCAGGCATCAATCAAGGGATGGATCTACAGTGGTAGCATTAGAAGAAAAAGAAACACCGGGTTACTCAACAGAGAATCTAACAGAGGATGGATTCTGCAAAAGTAACCACTAAATTTACCAACAAAATCATTGTGAAAGGAGCATCACGCGTGGATGGATTCCTAACACTTCTCTTAGATAATGTTGTAACAAGGTAGAAAAACAAAATATGCAAGTGAATTTACAAGAAAAAAAAATTATTGGACATTAAATCACCATGATGGATTCCAGATCTAAAGGGCAGAAACTGCTCTATTAAAAATAATATTCAGAAAAACTTTACATAGTCCCGAAAAGCCTCTCTCTACTGCAAAAATCGAACCCTTATATCTTTAAACAAATCCTATTTATATAATATTACAAAATCATTTTAATATCCTCAACATAGGAAATAAAAAACAAAAATTTAATAATGAAATCCTATATTAAACCAATATTATACACTAAACAATATGACCAATTAATTTGCAACTAAAACTCCAAACTATCTCGGTAACCATGAGAAATAATTTTGTAAAACCCAATTTAAGTGAAGGTTTTCCAAGTGGATTAATATCACTGTATCTGCTCCTTTATGTGTGGAACCATATTCCACAAAATTTTCCTTTCGACTACCATTTCACCCTTTAACTGATGATATTGAGCCCTAAGATTTGAGATTTGTTGGCATTATGGCATAGGTTTGGAGCTATGGCACAGGTGTTGTCCTTGATGGCAACCTTCTTTGGTATCAGATCTCAGTTCAGGCACTCAGAAAGTAGAAAAAGACATATACGCAGGTTCATCTAGACGAAGGCGCGTATACATGCGAGTTATACATTACAAAAGCGCGTATATGTTGGGGATCATTCTTTTGGTCCATGGCAGTTAGATCTTGGAACTTGAACCTATGTTTTGGACCATGGCGTCTCGTCAGATGTGTTGACCCCTAGTTTTGGGTTCATGGTATTGAAATGTTATGGTTTTGGACCATGGTATTGGGGAAGGCCTAAGACTATAAAAGAGGAAGGAGATCTTGTGACAAATTACCATCTGGATTATTATTGAAGATCTGAAAAAGTGCTAGAGCTGGTATATT
>APFE030827830.1:0-12826 GCA_000404065.3 Pinus taeda
ACATTTGGAGATTTTTGCATATAATTGTTTCTCCTCCAATAGTTTGAGCACCCTATCAACATGTTGAACATGATCCTTTTAAGTCTTGCTATAGATTAGTATATCATCAAAAAATAGTAACACAAATTTTATAAGGAAGGGTTTGAAAATGGAATTCATCAAACCTTGAAATGTATAAGGTGCATTAGTAAGGCCAAAAGGCATGACCAAAAATTCATAATGACCCTCATGAGTTCTAAATGCCATTTTCGGATTGTCTTTAGTCTTTATTCTGATATCATGATATCATTAATGAAGATCCAACTTGGTGAAGTAAATTGATCCATGAAATTGATCGAATAGTTCATCAATGACATGAATGACAAATTTTTCTTTAATAGTGAGATTTTTGAGCTACCTATAATCTAGACACATGTTCCATGACCCATCTGTATTGTGCACCAATACTACTAGAGGAGAGAAAGAACTTTGACTAGGTTTTATTCTACCAGCCTCTAGCATTTCTACAACCATACATTCAATTTCAGTCTTTTGGGCATAAGGATATTTGTAAGGCCTCATGTTTGTAGGAACACTTCCCAGAATCAAATGAATAGCATGATCATGATCATGAATAGGTTGGAGACCTTTGGGAGTATCAAATACCTTGGAATGATTTTTCAAGACTTTTTGGAGATTTGGAGAAATAGATGATTTCAATGTGGGATCCTCTAGCAAACATAATTGTGAAATTATGCCTCGCTGTACTTTATTTAGAAGATTTATCATTCCATTAGAGCTTATTATCTTTCCTGGTTTCCCTGCGATACCTCTTAATTTAACTTCCTTTCCTTCTGAAGAAAATTTGATGAAAAGTTCTTGAAAATTAAAAGTTATTGTACCCAAGGGTTCTATCCATTGGTGTCCCAATACAAGATCAACACCACCCATTGGAATGGAAAGAATTGGGCTCTTCAATACATGTTCTCTGATGGATAGTTTTATATTATGGGACTTTCTAGAGCAATTTATAGTTCCTCCACTTGCAACTACCACTTGACACTCTAGTTCTCAATATAGGAAGCAATTAAATTCCTTGGCTATCTTACAATGAATAAAATTATGGGTACTACCGGAATCAATCAACACTATTACCCTTTTCTTCTTGATATGCCCTTCTATCTTGATAGTTTGAGGAGTGGTAATTCTGACGAATGCATTACAAGATATGGTCGGTTTCATTTCTTCTTAGACTAGGGTTTGTTCCTCGTGTATATCCTCTGATTTTGATGTTTCGTTTTCCTTTTCTTCTTCTTCTTCATAATCTATGTAATATAATTTCTTGTCAACACACTTATGACCTTCAATGTATTTTCTATCACAATTGTAACAAAGACATTTTTCTCTTTTTTCCTCCAATTGTTGTGATTTCAAACTCATATGTTGTGGAATGCTAGGGGAAACAAAACTTCCATGCTTATAGTTGTGAGTGGTCGGATTCCTTATTTCCATAATTTTTATTTCCATTTTTCTTGGCAGCCTGAATTCCTTCTCCAATGAGTCAAGTTCCCAAAGGCAAACCTCATGGTGGATGTTATCTTTTGATGTCCCTATCAACACATCAATCAAATGCTCTTATAGAATACGTTTTACCCTTATATTCACTTTTTGGATGTCCTCAATGTGGTGCATCATTGAACCCTTTTGTTTTAGGTTTATCAATTGCATAAAAAAAGTGTTTCTTTTTGTATCCTCATAATGTGCTATCATTACATCTATAAAAATTACTCAAGTGACAATTTTTTTATGAGATCAAAGCCATTGATACCATACAAACTGATTTGGTTCCAAATAAAAAGTTTCAATGAGTACCTTTTGTTTGTTTTGCACATTATGGAGATCAAAGTATTTCTCCATTTGTAGTATCCATGTTATAGGATCGATCCCATGAAACTTCCTCATATTGATCTTTGGAACATGGTGGGTCTTCAATCCAATGTTAGAGCCTATGAAATCATGATTAACATTTCTTTTGTTCTCATCATGAGTTTCCTTTACTACCCTTTCACCATTAGTAAGCATTTCTTGTAGTAACGTAGTCAAATCTATCTTCAAATCTTCCATGACACCTTTTAGTTTTCTTCCTATACCATCCATATTAGCATCCATGCTATTCATATTAGCTTCCATGCCATCAATCTTAGCTTCCACACCATCCATATTAGCTTCCACGCCATCCATATTAACTTGTTCAACATTCATATTAGCTTCCTCACCATTCATCTTAGCTTCTGTGCCTTTATTTAAACCATCAATCTTAGCTTCAGTTACCTTTTATGAGAGTGAAATTTGTTGCACTTGGACCCATAATTTTGATATATCACGTTGGATTTATTCCTCTTCTTTGTGAGTCATGTTAGATCTTTCAGGTTGCCTACTAGGTGTTTCCATTTTCTTTCTTTGGGGCATAAATTAATGATAATTATGCTTCACTAATCCCTTCGAACTTCAAACAAATTTTTCAACCCAAACTTATGCAAAATTTAAAAAATACTACACACATGTCTTTTCTTTATAGAAGATCCATATTGAATCTTTTATATATCTGTAATTGAAGATCTCCAAGGCCTTGAATTTCTTCCTGTGGTAGATCTCTCAATTCTCTTAAAAATTGGATTCTCCAAGAAACGGTTATGCCCAATCTTCTAAGGTGGCTTGATTATATAAATTTTCACTACAGTGAACTTCTACGACATGCCACGTGTCACTATTTCGACCTTTGCATATGAAAAAGATACAGAGAAAACTACAGCCTGTCCTCTTTCCATAAATTCTTACAAAATTTTAATCTGATAATCAAATAGAACATTATGACAAATTTTCCAAATTCACCTGTTTGGAATGTAATTCATGAGTCTGAAAAAACCCTAACTTCCTTATATTATATCTTTGAAAATATAATGACACAAGATCTGCAATTTGGACCTAAGGTTCAGAACGACTTCGGCTCAAATGGGTTGTTTTTTTAGCTGCTGAAATGTCACAGAAAACAAGTTATAGTGAACATTCCACAATGAATATTTGGAGTAGCAAAACCATAGAATCTGAAGATCTAATACCAAATGTTACGAAACCAACTCACCAAAAGATAGAAAATAAAGATCAACACGTTAGAAATCAGCCTCTTAAAGTGGGCAACCTCTTTTGCATTATACAAATGAATAATTCTTGGATGATACAAATGGAAAAACCTCCTTTCTATATATAGGAATCTAAGGGGTCACAATATAGTCAAAGCCGACATAACAATAACAATATAAGGGCACAACAATGATAATAGTGGGCTTATATGGAACACAATAATAAAAATATGGGGACCATAGGGACAAAACAATAATAATAAGGGCTACAATCATAATAGTAATGGGGGAATCACTAATATTATAGGGACCTAACAACTTAATAATTAATGTTTAATTTGTAAGCTATGGAATAAAATATGAAACCTATATAACGCACTAGTAGAAAGTAAAATGACACACATAAATAAATAAAATATTATAAATAAAATGAATTAAAATACACCTACTCTACATATTTTCTACTCCTACTCTAGTGGATCATGTGTCTCTCTTTCTATGCAATGAAGGGGCGACTTCATTGATGCATACAAACAATATCACCATGACCATTTAACTTATAAGATACATTAGTTAAAGTAACTAAACTAAATTACCCTAAGCAAAAAGAAAGTGAAAGTAAAATAGAATTAGAGAATTTTATGGCTATCAAATTGGTCTCCAATACATTTGATCTCCTAGTCTGATTATCAACTCTACCTTTATCCTATGTAAGTCTTAATTAGTTTTACCCTACAACACCCACTCTCTTCTCCTTTTATAGAAATGAATACAACAAACTCAATTAATTTTTTAAAATAAATTAAATCTTAGAATGGAACTACAAGCTAGATCCATTTCAATCAGAAATAATCATAGATTAATAAATTGATGGTGCATAACCAAAATATACATACAAATGTGTTTACATTCTCTAAATGAGAAGAGAATGAAAGACGAAAAAAGAAAATGAAAATTTTTAAAAATGTTACAAGCATCCGATATAATTGCTAGTCACTTTTCTAGCCTTATGAATTAAATTAGCACTGAGATAGAAAACTTTAGAGACATCATACAAAAATTTATCCTAAGAATTTTTTCAAGTCTTATGAGTAAATTAGCATTGAGAAGGAAAAGTCATCCAAGAAAAAAATTTGGAGTCAATGTTAAAGAAAAAAATAATATGTATACATTTGCAATCGAAGGAGAAATAAGTTTTGAATCGAGAGGCTTATTCTAATATCAAGTATGAGGGACATGTGTTACTATGTTATGTCCTCAAAAAAACAATAAATAAAAATCTCTCATGTGGGCCAAACAAAAAAATAAAAATTAAATAATCATAGAAAGAAGAAAGAAGAAAGAAGAAAGAAGAAAGGAATTATTTTATTGTCCACGAGGATAAAGATACCCTATGGGATAGACTGCCTCTTCATCTGCTTGATGTATTTGGCCCTTTTTCTACAAAGCTTCACGATAAATGCTCCCATCTTGTTGACAAACTCCTCATTAAATAAAATATCCCAAGAGTTAGCTGTTAGTATATCTGCATAAATTTCCCTATTGCCTTTGAATGCCTCGCATTCTAAAATGAAATTCTTTTTTGTTCCACTTTTCTGGAAGAACAAAAAATGCATAGTCTTTCCTCCAACACTTCTTTTGGCCTTTTCTAGTGCTCTGTTTCACAATGGAGTTGTTGAGAATTAGTTCTTAACCGAGCAACAAAAATTTTGGCTCTCCAAGAGATATTAGCCTCTATATATGGTTTTGGTTGATGACTATGAGTGGGATTAAACACTTCAATATAGTACTTTCTATTTCTTCCTAGCTCCTTATCACAAGTATGCTTGTGGAACTTGTCCATAAAAAAATGGTCTATCTCTTTGTTGTTTATGGGACACATGTTCAAGAAAATACCCCATTTACTAAACCATTTGTTATTTTGTTGCATCCAAGTTCTTTTTTTTTGCACAATTTGTCATTAAAGACAACCTTAAGCCATACATCCTCTTCCATTTGCTCATTTTCTTAAATACCTTATGACTCACAACTTGTCCATAAAAAAATGTTCTATCTCTTTGTTGTTTTTGGGACACATGTTCAAGAAAATACCCCATTTACTAAACTATTTTTTATTTTGTTGCATCCAAGTTTTTTTCTTTTTTTTGCACAATTTCTCATTAAAGACAACCTTAGGCCATATATCCTCTTCCATTTGCTCATTTTTTTTAAATACCTTATGACTCACAACTTGTCCATAAAAAAATAATGTTCTATCTCTTTTTTGTTTATGGGACACATGTTCAAGAAAATACCCCATTTACTAAACCATTTGTTATTTTGTTGCATACAAGTTTTTCTTTTTATTTGTTTTTGCACAATTTATCATGAAAGACAACCTTAGGTCATCTATCCTCTTCCATTTGCTCATTTTTTTAAAAATACCTTATGACTCACACCGTAGCCATTTCTTCAATAGGAGAAGCCCCCATTTCACTTAAGAAGGTAGCATTTGGAACTTCACTCTTAATATTGAAGTTGTTCCTAATAAAACACTTTTGAATTTTCTCAATTTAATTATCTCCATTGCATGTGAGATGTACCAGTAGCGCATAGTTCACAACCATATAGAATCCGTAGAACCACTAGAAGCCTAAAAAGAGTTTGAGTGTTTTTCGAGTTTGCCTCTCTACACTTATTATGAAAAACATAAAATGATTTCTAGCCCCCAAAGTTATTTTCTTTCTACAACTATGCCAACTTCGATTTTTGTTGAATTCAATTCTTAGTATTTGTAATCTGCAACATTTTCCACAATGTTGCCTTCAAAGTAGAACAATTAAAAATCTATTAACACAACAACTAAGTGAGTTGTTGATATTTCAGTGTCACTCTTCAAGTAATAAATACAATATCCGATTTCCATCTTAAGTAATATAATTTATATAACTTATAGAGATAAAATAATTTTAAATTTTTTTTTTTAAATATCTCAATATAGAACTTAAATAAACTGTATCAAAGAAAAAAAGTAATTAAAGGTAAATTAGAGTAAGTTACTTCTTAACAAGAGGAAAAAGTGTAACTCATTTATTTTTAATATAAAATATTTATAATAGATGAAATATCAAAATATACAACTTAAATAATGAAAAAAAATACCACTATAAATCTATATTAATCACATATTTACCAAACACTAAAATGGGCTAATTGGTGTAAATCTTTTTCCAAGTTTGAGCTTTGATCCCTCTAGGGAGGCCCTTGGTAGACCCATGGTTAAAATGCGCCTATACTAGTTCTACAGCCCACTGTGAAATGCGAAGTGTAATGTACGTATGTTTAATGTATGTCTATCCGTTTAAAACAAAAAAAAAATATTCTCTAAATAGAAAAGCAATGGGAACTATAATAAAAAAGAAAAAAACACATGTTATGCATTTTTAATTAGCTGTCCAGGTGACCTAATAACATGTAAAATAATTAGAAGTAAAAAACAAATGTGAGTAATATGTTTAAATCTTATGCTTTTAAAAAATATTTCGATACTTATATCAACTTTAAATGAAAAAAAAAATACAATATTTTAAGGTCTCTTTTAGAATAAAAGATACAATGTGAATTATGAATAAAATATTTTAATATGAGTTAATATAAAATGACTCAATACACATATTATATAATCCCTGTAACATTAAAACATACAATTTAAACAGTAAAATATTACACATTGTTTTCTGCACTCTAAAATAAATTTACAACTAAATAAATTTGATCTCTCTAAATTCATATTCAATCAATTTTTTTAAATAAATTTATAAGTTCCCTTAAAAACATTTACTCAATCTTAAAATTTTTAAAAAATATCAAAAATAAAGAGTGTGCTAAGAGTGTCGGAGAAGAAAAAGCATACCATTCTTTCAAATCTACGTTTTTTGGTACGAAAGTAGTATGAACAAGGATATTTAATCTAAGATTACCCTCCAAACTTCGAAAAAAATATAACATGGGCAAGGTTTATAAAATGGTTTAGTGGGTGTAAAGACAATCAATAGATAAAGAAATGGAATCTTAAGAATATATAAAGGCATAGAATGAACAAACTTTCTAATCACATAAAATTTCAAAATCTTCTTCATCCTCAAAATATAGTGAAGGTTTCATTTTGGCCTCAAAAATATGAAAGAATCACTCATTGGTTAGTTGGTGTACAAATTATCATCGTAATATAAAACGGTTTAGTTGGTGTAAAAACAATCCACTATATAATAAGAATCCAATAGATAAAGAAATGGAATCTTAAGAAGTGGGAGCAGTACCATAACAAAGAATAAAGACGTAATAAAGAAACTTTTTAATCGCATAAAAGTTCAAAATCCTCTTATTTTCAAAATATCACCCAGGATTAGTATTAAATGAAGATTATTACTGAGAGTATATATCTTTGCTTTTTCATAATTCTTAATCATAAGAATAAATCATCCCAGGATTAGTATTAAATGAAGATTATTAATGAGAGTATATATCTTTGTTTTTTCATAATTCTTAATCATAAGAATAAATCATCATTAATTGTTAGTTTTCACATTTTTGTTCTACACTAATATATGTTCCTTTTATGTTAATGCTTGTGCAATTCCTTTTATGTTAATGCTTGTGCAACTAGTATTTCTTTTGTCCACGATTTTTGTGGTGTTTGATTATTATTTATAGATGGGAATTCATTTCTCACATATGATTGGTTTTTTTGTGTAAGTTATATTTTATAACTAAATTTATTTTTAATTGGATTAATTGTTTTGCATTCAGCTTGTATTATTATTGTCAATTTGTTTGGTTACTACTATGCTAACTAGCATTTCTATCACATGGTGCAAAGGAAATGACGTATGTCGGTAGCGCATATGGAAGAAGAGTATAAATGAAAAAAATGTGATATGTTAGGTGATCTAACTATAGCCAAATTTGAATGAAAAAAAAAATCTAAATGTTAAATGTAATACAAACAAATAATTTATTCAAACCAAAGAAATATACAACTTCATTCTCAAGTGCTCAATCCAAGAGCTTACTTTAATTAAAAATTGTATCCGAGACAAGAATTTTTTCATTCATTGCCTCATCCAAACTAAGCCCTTCACCCTCATATGGTAATGGTCACATATCAAATTAACACCATAAGTGACTTACAAGGAGTGCAAAAACATCAACTCAAGTGGATGAGATTTCATCCAATCTTGAGAAACACTTGCCAATGGTCTCATGCCTATCATCATCATCTAACATCATGTCTGATGTTGACTAGTATGTCGATAGTCGAGCCTACAAACATACAAACTCTAACAAGAGTACGTTTAGTAGAACTTGGTGATGATGCCACGTATTCAGTCGCAAGAGTAGGATCGATCAAATGATATCCTTAAGCTTACTAATTTATTGATTTTTTGTATGTACCTATCATAACTAAAAATCTCTTTCTAGTTTCAGGATGATAGAGCTTACATATATGGCTAACTTTCAATATCGACAAGTCCTCAACCTAAATTACAAAGGGAATCCTATAATAACTTAGGGAATAATAGTGGCAACTTGTGTGAGCTTCAACAAAACAGAATAGGTCACTTTCTCTAGTGAATGTTTCCAATATTGAAGAACATGGTGTGGGGATTGCAAATCTTCAATGCTGAGAAGAAAGGAGTGTGAAAGGGTTGTGCACTTGGCAAGAATGTGAAGGATGTCTTCCTGGGAGTGAACATAGGTCAAGATAGGTTTCTGACCTAATCCACTCAAATGTATGTGGGCACATGTCTCCAACTTCCTTATGAAGTAACATTTACTATGAATATTTTATTGATGATGCTTCTAGGAAGTCGTACACTTAATTCATGGAAACAAAGGATGAGGACTTTGAGAATTTCCAAGAGTTTAAGGGTCGTGTAGAAAATCAAATAGTTATAAAGATAAAGTTGTTAATGTACGACAATGGAGAGGAATATACCGCAAACGAGTTTGATACCTTTTGTACAAAAGAAAGAATCAAGAACATTGATAGTTACCTACAATCCTCAGTAGATTATGGTTGCAAAGAAGAGGAACATATCTATCATAAAATAGTCAAATCCATGATTCATGATCTAGTTCTTCTCATGTGTCCATGTGTATAAACATGTCTTATCATTATCTATATTTTAAATAGGTATCCTCACAAAATTTTTAAGGATAAGACGTAAATCGAGGAATTTAGAAGCTTCGAGTAAAACAGATTTTAGTTTTTTTGTTGTCCTATCTACATTCATATTCCATATGAGAAAATCACCAAGTTGGAACCTTCTATTTTGATGGACATCTTTTCAGGTTAGAGTGAAACCTCAAAATCTTATAGAATATACATTCCATCTCAACATAAAAATAGGAAAATCATGAGACACGACTGTAGAATTGATTGCAGCATGGTAATTAATTTTTATTCTCTTCATACAGTTTTAAGGTCCTTTAGGTTTTCCACGATTCCATGTGTGTGATCAAGTGGATATCAAAGTTCTCTTCTCTACAAGCACTTTCTATTCACATTTGGAAGGAAACGTTCCTACTTCTAAAATCTACCTTTCCTTGTTTTTTTTCTTCATCACATTTATCGTGAATGGAATGCAGAAGTGGATTATGTCTCAAAGAGGGCCCTAACAATGGAGGTAGGACACATTTTTTTTGAGGAATTCCAGGGCTTATGAAGGATTAGATCTATAAAAATCAGTATTCTAATTGGTCATTAGCGGGAGGTTTCCCTTTAGGAGTAGGAAGCTTTTCGTTGATATTGGTCCATGTCACTCGGTGATTGTTTTTATTTCTGTTAGTCAATACTTATAAGTTAAGCTTTCTCTTCTAGGTTTGTTTCTTAGCATACATAGATGTCCCTCCTCTTTATGAAAATTTTTGTAAAATACTCTAAAACAATACAACATTATGATGAAATTATAGTGATATAAATAAATGGTAAATATAAGATCCATCTTAAATACTTATAAGTTGAGCTTTCTCTTCTAAGTTTGTTTCTTAGCATACATAGATGCCCCTCCTCTTTATGAACAATTTCGTAAAATACTCTAAAGAAACAATACAACATTATGAACGAACTATAGTAACATAAATTAAAGGTAAATATAAGATCCATCTTAAATACGAATCTAACATGACCCACGTGGCCCGAGAGGGATCCAATTTCTTCATGTGCAATTTTCTTTTATGAGCATAGATTATTTAAATGTTTTGTATATTTATTTATTTATTTATTTTTAGGTTTTTTAAAAAAATATTTTGGCAAACATGAGCAAAATTTGGTTTCATGGTCATACAATATTTAAATGTTTGTAAGTGTATTATTATTTTATATTTTTAAGGTTTCAATTTTTTTAATTTTGGCCAACATGAGAAAAATGATGGACGGATAGTGTTACACATCATTACAATGAGGCCATAGGTTCAATATTTCTTCTCAAAACAACTAAAGTAACAATCATTCACAATTTTCAAAAAGTACATTATAGTTTTCCAAAGGATTTTGTGATAATATGTAATTTTCTACCCTTTTAAATTTAAATAATTTATTCTACAATGATGAAATTTAACCATTTTTATTGACCTTATGGTAAAGGAATAGAACATTGACCCATTGAAGGAAAAAAATTAGTGGTAAGTTTCTCTCTAATTTACAATTCCAAATATCAATACATCAATTTATTTATTAGAGTGGACATTTTTGTTTTCCAAAAGATTGTCATAATATGTAATTTTCTAGCCTTTTAAATTTAAATAATTTATTCTTCATGGAAAACTTCAACCATTTTTATTTACATTATGGTAAAGGAATAAGGCATTGACCCATTAAACCAAAATTTTAGTGGTAAGTTTCTCTCTAATTTACAATTCCAAATATCAATACATGAATTTATTTATTGGAGTCAGTTGGTTATAAATTTTGAATTTTGTGTTTTCGCTACACTTTTTTTCATTGAATTGGATAAATATTTCTTGACATTATAAGATAAGAAGTTTCTTCACGGCCAAACACATATTTTAGAGTGTAAAAAATAATTTGTAACTTTTTATTATTTAATTTGTATTTAAATGTTATAGAGATTACATAACATGCACATTGAGTCATTTTATGAGCACATAATTAAAGCTAAATTTTTATTATTAATATATATGTAAGTATACAATTAATATTAATTAATTAAAAATTTTATATGACATAAAATATTTTCTCTAACATTATTTTTACTATATAATATAATAATAAAGTATATATGATTGATATCAAATATTAAAATATTTTAAAAAGAATATTTTATTTTCACAATTTATTTTTAATTAAAAAAGAAAATAAATAAAAGACAAATTTTATTTAAAATTTTCAGCCTCTAAAACAAAAAAAAGCATTATTGTGAAATAAGGAATTGTCCGATTATTTCACGCCAATTTTGAAGAAAATAAAAAATGAGTTTCCAATTAAGAATTATGAAAATCACATTAAATTTATAAATTAGTCAAGTAGAACGATAAGCTCACAACAGGTTAGTCACTAAAAAAAATCACATGCTGAAACTATAAAATCACATGCTCAAACTATAAATATAATCCTTACTGATTGAAAACCATAATAAATATATAAATTTGTCTAATAGATATGTTATGTTAATCAGTGAAGATTAATAGGTTTAAACAAATATATAAAATATATATTATTAAATTTGTATTTTAAATGTTATAGATGATACATGCACATTGAGTCATTTTAATGAGCAATATTAAACTAAATTTTTTTTATTATTGAATAATTTAAGTAACATTAATAATATTCAATTAAAATATTTTATATAACATAAAATATCTTTTAGACATTTTTTTATATATATATTATGAATTTTTGATATCAAATATTAATATTTTTAAAAGATATTATTATTTTATTTGAAATGTTTTAATTTTAATAAAAAAACAAAACAAAATTTACTTAAAATTTTCTGCATCAAAAGAAATAAAAGCAAGTATTGTGAAGTAAGGAATCGCGACCAATTTAAAGAAAATAAAATATTTCCAATTAAAGAATTATGAATCAAACAATTAAATTTATAAATTAGTCGAGTAGAACGATAAGCTCACGATAGGCTAGTCACTAAAAATCACATGCTGAAACTATAAATATAATCATTACTGATTGAAAACCATAATAAATATATAAATTTGTCGAATAGAAATGCCATGTTAATAATTGAAAATTATATGTTTAAACTAAATATATAATTATTAAATTTGTATTTAAATGTCATAGAGATTACATAACATGCACATTGAGTGATTTTCAAAAAATATGTTACAAATTCCTCATTTAGTTTTCCAAAACATTTTGTGATAATATGTAATTTTCTGCCCTTTTAAATTCAAATGATTTATTCTACACTAACAAAATTCAACCATTCATTGACCCATTAAACCAAAATTTTAGCAATAAGTTTCTCTTTAATCTACAATTCCAAATATCCATACATGAAATTATTTATTAGAGTGGGTTGGTTATAAATTTTCAATTTTTTGTTTTGTGTTTTCGGTATAAATTTGGTTTTTTTGTTATTTATATAACATGTAGATTGAATCATTTTCAAAAAGGATGTTACTAGGTGTCATTTTAATTTTCCAAAAAATTCTGTGATAATACATAATTTTCTACTTTT
>APFE030827850.1:0-49727 GCA_000404065.3 Pinus taeda
ATTGCAGGGTGCAGAACATTTATTCAGAAAGCAGAAAGATTCAGCTAGCTAGCCTTTGGCTTGGAGGAACTGCACTAGTGTGCTGGGAAGGCAGGACACAAGCTGATTTAAAGAAACATGATAAAATTCTATCTACATGGAGTGAATTTGTTTCTACCATTAAAAAAAATTCTATCCACTAGCTTATATGTAGCAAGCAATGATGATTTGGAAAACTCTTTGCCAATTGAAGGGGCAAAGTGTACAAAGCTATACCTAGAAATTTAGAAAAAGAGCTTTAATTCTAGGAATTTGTCTAGACTCACCTGAAACTTTGCTGAATTATATAGGTGGTCTGCATAGCTATTTGAGGCACACCATTCTCATGTTTAACCCTACTAGCATACATGACGTATCAATTCAGGCTACACATCTAGAGGCTAGAGGAAAGAATGTGAACCCAGAGATTGGGGGATCATCAAAACCCACTGCAAGAAAGAACAAGGAAAATAAGAAGCAAAAACGGAAGGAGGATGACAAACACTATACAGAAAGAAAAACCTTCATGCACTCACTGCAAGAAGGATGGACATGATGATGAACACTACTTGTGTTTTTATCTAGAGCTTAAACCCTAGAAGTTCGGTGTAAGAAGAAGAAGACTTTCGCTACTATTCAGAAAGATTTGGGGTCAGAATCAGGTGATGAAACAATAATCACAGCCACAAGTATAAAATGTTATCTTCTTTAGAGAATGCAGAGATCAAGAATCAGGTACAAGAGCTGCTCGATAAAGGGTTCATAAGGCCAAGCACATCACCATGTGGATCTCCAATTGTGTTGGTGAGAAAGAAATATGGTTCGTGGAGTATGTGCATTGATTACAAAGCACTGAATAAAATAACGATCAAGAATCATTATCCTCTTCCTCACATAGATGATATATTAGATCAGTTGAAAGAAGCAGTTTACTTTTCTAAGTTGGACTTGCGTAGTGGCTATCATTAGGTCAGAGTTGCAGAACAAGATACATGAAATATTGCTTTCAAAACAAAGCATGGGTTGTATCAATGACTAGTTATGCCTTTTGGCTTAACTAATGTTCGTGCCAGTTTCATGAGAGTTATGAATGATGTACTCAGACCTTTTATTGATGATTTTGTAATTGTAGATTTAGATGACATTCTTGTTCTTAGTAAAACATGGGAAGAACATTTGAAGCATGCAAAGAGACTCTAGATATTTTGAAAAGAGAAAATATCTACGTGAAATGATCAAAATGTGAATTTGGAAAAACATATTTAAATTATTAGGGTCATATTGTAGGGGTGGTGAATTGAAGATAGATCCCTATAAGGTTGAAGTCATTATGAATTGGCCTAAGCCCAAATCTGCTACAGAAGTTAGGAGCTTCCTAGGAGCAGCAAAATATTGGAGAAAGTTTATTGCTAACTTTTCCTTGATTGTAACTCCCTTACATGCTTTGATAGGATTGAACAAAGTGTCTCAGTGGGGAGGCAAAAGCGAGAAAGCCTTCGACACCTTGAAAGAAAAAATTAGTACAACACCAGTACTAGCATTGCCAAATCTTCAAAGACCATTTGAGAATGAAAGAGATGCTAGTGACTATGCCATGGGAGCAGTGTTGATGCAACATGGTAAACCCATATGTTATCATTCTGAGACATTTAATTCTGCAGTAGTTAATTGTCCCACATATGATAAAGAATTGTATGCATTAGTACAGAGTGTGAAAAAGTGGAAACATTACCTAATGGGCAAAGAAATATTTATACATACTCATCATCAACCACTTCAATATTTACACTCACAAACTAAATTGCAGCAATGAAGACACCATAGGTGGACGGGTTTTCTACAATAGTTTCATATTGTCATCGGATATAAGAAAGGCATACACAAAAAGGTTTCAGATATGCTATGAAGACCAATCATAAATGCATCTACTATACTTAAGCATAACTCAATATTGCATGAAAGATACATTGAACAATATGCTCAAGATGTAGATTTTAAAGATGTATATGCAACTTTATGTCATGGAAAACAAGTAGAAGAATTGGATTATCATGTTAAGGACCAACTCTTATATCATTTGGGAAAGTTATGCATTCCTCAAACTGAAAGAGTTAACATAATCCGAGAAGCACATAATTCTCTAATATCGGGTCGTTTTGGTGTGAGTAAAATAGTTGCACAGCTACAAAGGTTGTGTTATTGGCCAAAAATGCATGAAAGAGTTTCTAGATATATTAAAGGGTGCACCATGTATGCTAAAAGCAAGCCCAACAATAGAAAACTAGGCTTGTACACTCCACTTCCAGTTCCATCTCGTCCTTGGGAAAGTGTTTCCATGGACTTTGTTGGGAGATTGCCAAAATCTAGAAAAGGTCATGATTATTTATATGTTATTATGGACAGGTTCAACAAAGTGTGTATTTCAATATCTTGCAACAAGCAGATTACAGCTGAACAAACATCAAAGCTATTCTTTCAGCATGTATGGGTTCATTTTGGGTTACCCGCTTCTATTATATCTGATCGAGATTCCTGATTTGTTGGGAAGTTTTTGTCAAGCCTATGGGAGTTGATGGACACCAGATTGAAGAAGAGCACATCATTTCATCCAAAAACAAATGGCCAAATAGAGGTGGTCAACATGACAATGATCCAGTTGCTCAAGGGCTATTGTAGCAAGCATCCCAAGCTTTGGGATGGATATTTGTGTTATGTGCAACATGCTTACAACCATGCTAAACACTCTTCTACACATGGATCTCCTTTTGAGACTTTTTTTGCTTTTACACCAAGGTCTCCCTTGGATTTTGTCTTTAGTAAAGACATATTAGTTGAAGGACATAGTGATGTGGACAAAGCAACTGACTTCATTGAATAGATCCAAGAAATTCACCAGGTAGTGCAACAACAACTTGAGAGAAGCCAGGCCAAGTACAAGGCAAGGCATGATAAGCATCTAATTGAGCATAGCTTCCAAGTTGGTGTTCAAATCTGGCTGTACATTAGCAAAGACAAAACGCAAGGTGAAGGTAAAATGCTCAAGCTAATAAGGTATGGGACTTTTAAGATACTTGAGAAAATTGGTGAGAACACTATTTGCCTTGATTTGCCAACATACATGCACATCTATTTAGTAGTTAATGCAAAGAATTTGAGACTATTTGAACCTTCATTGATTGAAGATCCCGAAGAGAAAAGTCAGTTACCTTCTATTGATGATCTTTTTCCTGAATATCTCAATGAGTTGTAGAAAGATGTAGTTCTGGATAGGAAGGTGAGAACTATGTGCAGAGGGGATGTTGAGTACCTCAAAATGAGACTCAAAGGTTCAAAACTAAGTAGTGCAATATGGATAGAGATTGGACAAGTGAGGAAGTTGTATCCTAACTTGACTGATCCTTAAAAACCAACTTTTGGTGGTCCAAATTTTTTTAGTGGGAAGGCGTGATCCAAATGGGTCCTAAAAACCTCTAAGTCTTCACATAGTTAAAAACTATCTCATAAATAAAACCTTTAAGAAAATATGGGTTACACTATCGAGAGTAAAAAACATAGATAAAACGAGGAAAATAGAGCCTATCACAGCTCAAAGGAATAATGCACCGAAGCCGTGAGATATGGCCAATCAATGATCCAGATCTAATTGGCATATCAGAATCGACGATGACAGGCAGAGTCTATGAGAGGCAACTATATGGGAAGTGCAACAACAATCCGCACGATTAAATGAGAGCCATTGATCTATGTGCATAGATCAACGGTCCAGATTCGATCGCGCTATGACATCCCTAATATATATATTATATATATATATATATATATATATATATATATATATATATATATATATATATATATATAATATATATATTATTATATATATATATATGGACTTAACTACAGCCTGAAGGATGAACGATATGGAATTGCGATATCACAATATCGCATCGGAGCTATGCAAAGGAGTGGGGTCGATAATGACTATGACTGCGATAGCCGGAATCGATAAAATTATGAATGATATTTGATAATATTTCAAGTCTTATAAAAGGGATTTTTCAATGTAAAACACATTTTTGCTAAATAAAGGAAAAAAATGAAATGCAAATAAAGTGATAAATCAGACCCGAAAGGGTTTATACATGTAGATATATATGTTTTAGTTTCAAAATAAGAGGGATTTCAGGTGGGCCGTAAGCGGTAAGTGGTTTTGGTCGAGCTCTGCCTGAGCTCATACACTAACTACCACATGGCCGGCGTTGGAGAGAGAAAACCACGCTTTTTGGGTGGTTAACCCCTGTACACATGAGCCACCTGAAATGAACCTCACCCATTGGATCAAGATCTCCCAAATCAATGGTGGAGATGCGATAAGTGATATAAATGTAGACCCAATAGGAGTTATAAGGTGGAGTTTATAATATTTCAAATTTGATAAACCACGAATTGGTGGATTTTCACAGTTTTACATGTATTTCTCTGTGTAAACAAAGAACGACCATTTTTGGGACTTGAAATGAATTGATGGTCTATTCCATTACAGAACAGGTGGCCACCATCCCTGAAGGTGTTTATAAATGATTGCTAATGCTCAAAGGGGGATTTGAGTGGATAGAGGCCCAGGTGCCAAAGAGCCCCAGACGTGCAAATGAAAACATAAGGCCGACTGGCTTTAAAGCAATAGAAGACAGAAGACAGAGGCAGGCAATGTCGAGATAGAGAGAAGACAGATACAAATAGTGATAGAAAGAGTGTGTGTACTGACAGAGGCTTGAGGGATTCAAGCAAAACTCCTGTTGTTGCATCTGTCGTGTTAAGACTCAATTTGAGCTCACAGTTTTTAAAACTCTGCTTTTGAAGACATAATAGAGAGGCCACCACTGAAGGCTGGACCAGGAGACGTAGCCCAAGAGTTTTGGGTGAACTCTAGAATAAACTTGTTGTGTTATGTGTGTTGTCTATTATGTTTCTTTACTGCTTCATTGTCTATGTTATTCACAATAGTATCGATCCATTTCACTAAGTAATATAGGTAAATCCATGCACATGAGTCTCTAATACCTTAATAAGCGTTTAAGATATCATTATCAGATCATTAACACTAGCTTTTTCCTTCCAATGGTCATATTTCTAGCTAACTTTGATGAACCTTCCCTTGTGGTGCAGTCATCCTTTCTTCATCACATTTCCTTCGGACTTTGTCGTACTCCTCAGTATCATGTAGTAATCTATACCTTCGATGAAGTCCCTTTCTATAAAGTATTTTATAGTCCCCTCCCCACTTTCAACTGCAGGTGGCACTATGAGTTTCTTCCGTTCATTTTTTAATGTGAAATTCTAGACATAGAATCATCCCTATATACTCTCAATCTGCTACCATTTACTTTTCCTAGAATCAGCTGACCATTTAACTTCGTGAGCTGAACTGCATCACCATCAGAGATGTCCTTGATGGTATATGCCCCTAGCCAATGCGGTTTAAATTTTCCTCGAAACTTCATGAATTTGCTATCATATAATAGTACAAGATCTACGTCTTAGATTGTCTTCTTCTTGATGTTCCTGTCATGCGAGGCCTTCTCCCTTGCTTTCTACACTTGTTGATGGAACCGTGCTATGAACCCATCTTCTTCTAGAGCCAGTAATTGTGACATCCTTTCCTTCATAATGTCAGGTTCTTCCATATTTGTGAACATTGAAATATTCAAACTTGGCATAATGTATTCCATAGCCAAAATTACCTCTTATCCATATACCAACCTAAAAGGTGTCTTCCCTGTAAATTTCTTCCATGTTGTCCTATATGCCACCAACACTGTTGGAATCCTTAGATCCTAGTCATCTCTATTCACATTGCATACCTAGGTCAATGCATTCTTTAGAATATTATTGAGAGATTCCATTGTTCCATTTTCCTGAGGATGCTAAGGAATGCTCTTGTAGTGGTAAACCTAAAATTCCTCACTTAGTGCTTCAATGGTCTTACAAGAACTGTGTCCCTTGGTTAGTCATCATAATTCTTGGGAAGCCAAATCTGGATCGTATTTAATCAAAGATGAACTTTGCAACAACTTCTGCACTACAATCCTTCACTCACTATGCTTCAGCCCATGTTGTCAAGTAATCAGTTGTAGTGATTATATACCTCACACCAATCATTTTTCCTGGTGCAATGATAGGCCCGACAAAGTCAATAGCCTATTTTTCAAAATCCTGCATTGTTATGTGTGGTACTAGTGACATATCATCTCTCCTAGATGGCTTCCCTGTTTTTTGGCATACATCACATGCTTGGTAGAATTATTTTGCATCCTTATGTACTGTGGGACACGATAACCAAGCTTTCAAGATTTTATGTGCAGTGTCCTTTCATGCATAATGTCCACCTATGACACCTCTATGATCTTCTGTGAGAATACTTTATCTTTCGTGTTCAGGGACATATTTGCGCAGTATTTCATCTAGCTCCATTTTGTACAAGTGTCTAACAGTCAATGAGAAATAAGTTTCTCTCACTGCCAAATCCTTCTTTTGCTTCATATTGTACTAGAGGGCACCATTCTTGTAGTTAGAGACTGAATGATATGCATGAAGTGATCATGCGTGGGTCTCCTTTCAAATAACTATGCATCAAGTAGGTTATCTTCAGTACTTTTGGGTTCTTCTCTTGTCTCTATCCTTGATAGATGATGAGGCCCAACATTCAATATTCCTAGTTTCAATACAAACTAGAACTCATACTCCTAGAAAAATAATAACCATTGACATATTTTCCTCCTAAAATAGGCTTACTCACCAAATATTTCAGCGTAGAGTGATGAGTGAACATCTTGAAATGTGCTCTCAACACATAGTGCCTGAAATTCTATAATGCATATACCATACCTAACCCATCTCTTTCTGTTGTGCTATAGTTCTTCTTTGCCTTACATTTTTTCCTTGTGAATTCTATGGGATGATCAAGTTCCCGTGCTCCTCGTTGCGCTAGTTGTATACCCAATTCTATGCAATATGCATCATGCACATGGAGCTCTCTATTCGAGTCTACAAAAACCACAATAGGCACATTTACCATTTTCTCGTTTAGTAGATGCAACTATTTTGGTAGTCTTTGCTCCACTGAAAAGTCACATATTTCTTCAACAATTTCTTAATCAGTGTCACATCTTTCTTCAACAATTTCTTATTCAGTGAAATTATCTACGTATTCCCTTTTATAAACTTTACGTAATAGCCAATGTGTCATAGTGTCGTGCCTAGGTGTGTCACTGTTTTGGTGCTCACAAGTTCATAATAAGTGGTATCTTGCTAGGATCCACCATTAATCCATGCTTACAAAGTACATGTCCCAAAAGTATACCAAATGGTGCACAACATTACACTTTTTCAACATCACAAAGACTGTCCAGTGGTCAAATTAAATTGCCAAAAAATTGTGTATATATTCTTTGAAGGTTGCAACTACAACTCTCGAAATGATGGGAGGATCATTCTTTAAATCACAATGATGATGGAAAGAAATGATGGTAGGATCATTGATTAACAACACTCATGACTTGAGTCATAAAAGAATCCAAAGATTGTGTATTTCATTTTAAGATTCTCGAAATCTCTTCTCAAATTTTGCATCTTGATATTCTTTACTTTTGCTACACCCTCATAACATGATTCATTCAATAGTGTCCCATGCCTTCCTTGAAGATTCTCCATTTGAGACTTTTGAAAGTATCAAGTCATCTAAGACTTGTTGAGTAAGGCCAATAATTTTATTGTCCTTCTTTGAGTTCTCTCTCAACAATATTAGTTCAACATTTGTAAGAACCATCATTTTTTTTTCATTAGAAAATTTGGTATACGCGTAAGTAACAAATCCCCAAAGACCATAAAAACCCAACAATATTCTCATTCAAATAAACCACAAATTAAATAGTTTTGATATTTGATACCATCTCTAACAAATAATTGAAATGTTCCAATAAAATTTAGAAAAACCTTTACATTATAATACTTTCAATGAAAAACTACAATATAATGAAAATAACTTCCAAATACCCTTACAAATACTATCTACATTCTCTTTTAAAACAAATATACTTTAAAATGCCCTTTTAACTATCTTCATAAACCTTTTATGAAAAATATCTTAAAACACACTTTTAAATCCCTTAATAAACCTTTTATGAAAAATACTTTAAAACACACTTTTTAACTTTATGTATACAACACACAAATCATTTTTTCAAAGACAAACTTCATAAACATATACGATGTTTTCAATGCGACCTCAAAAGATATTTCCTTTCAAAACTCACAAAGGGCTTTCACAAAAACAGTTATCCACTTCACCTTTGCATGTTAGACCTCCAACGAATTGCGTTGGTCCCTTTTGAAACGAGACTTGTCACTGCTACTCTTGATTCATGTAACGGATCGAAAAAAACGTCTGGGGAATCTCTTAATGTGACCGAACTCTCTCCTTCAAGATTAAAAACGTCCACACTGTGTACACAGTGCAGATTTATCAAACTGGCAGAACGCTAACTGCGGCTCCAGCTCACCAAATTTCGTACAGAACTGTCCACGTTCGTTCCTGTGGTCTGCCACAACACAGACATGCTAGAAACACCTTTGCAGCTCGCCTAAACTCTTCCACCGAACTCCTCAGTTTTCCAAGTCTGCGAGCAGACAGAGAACGAGATACTCTTCAAAGCAGGACGCCGACTTCTCCACGTAAAACAGCACTGCGGCACTCTACAAACTGCAAATTGGTTTTGATACCAGAAGCAGCATCAGGGCGTAGAGCATAAGCTCTAACCTCCTCCCCAGTTATTTTTCACTATAGCTTACAAGGCCGAGTGGCGTCTCTTCTCTGAAACAAATAAACAAATAAATAGCACTTCACATCGCTGACTGCTATACCAAATGAGAAAAACAGAGACAAATAGACGCACTTCAAGCACGCAGATACAACTGCATAATATCATTAACAAATGAAGGAAGTCGAGTGGATGATATCGGCCTCGCTGATCTCTTATATTTATAAGAGGAATTAAGTAGGTTACATCAAATAAACAATAATTTTCTAGGGGATGCTGCCCCTTCGAATTCAATTGGCGTTGGCCTTTCAGATTTGACGAGGTGAGGAGGTGTGATCAGTCCGGCGACTCTTCGGAGTTTGAAATGTCATTGTATTGGGGAAGACAGAGGATGTGAAATAATTAATTCTTCTTACAGCTTGATCATCCAGTCTTACAGCTTGATGATCCAGTGACAAAGTTAAAGTTTTATTGGGTAGTGTTCAACCTCAAACCCATAACTTCCTCAACTTATGCTTTCATTTTTCAATTCTCCCACAGGTGGTTTATTAGACTTGGAGGGCACGATAAACTATGGCTTGGCTATCTACCCTAGTCGCACCACTCTATAACGTATTGTATGTCCAATCTAATTGGACGGAGCCCTGATTGGCCTGTAAGAATTAGCTTCCACCTTGACAAATAAGCATCAACCACACCTCCACCCAGGTTACTAATTACTATACACCAAAAATTTGCATCTCCAAACAAAAAACTGGCAACCACCTAAGGAACTGAAAGGGTAGCCTGCAAAATCTAATTAGGTAATAAGTATAAGGAATAAATTTATTTCTAACATTTTACTTGTTAGAATCATTTTCATTTAAATTGGATGATAATTGGAATTTATGCTGTCAATAGAAAAGGTTGGTTGACATATTTTGTCAATATTATAAGAATTTCGGAAACGCCTTCTCAAGTGGGAACGATTAAAATCACTAAGGGCACTGAAGCATTCTTGATTGGCCAAGTTTGTTTTCAAGGGGTTGGTGTTATCATCATTGATTTTATTTTATTATTGTTATTTTCGATGAACATTTCTAGTTAGCTGCACATCAGCTTATTCCATTCATAGAGCCTAATTTTGATGAATTTAAGGATAATTAAATGATGGACTTAAAGAGAATTAAACAACAATAACTTGGATTCGGCATTGATACAACAAATTTGATATCGTTTCCAAAGTTATTCAGCCTTCTGATCGGCATTGATACAACAAATTTGATACGCTTCCTTCTTTCGTTCTGAGACGTTATTCACGCCTCCTTCTGCAGTTCTCATGATCAATGCAGTGACAAATGGAGTAACGTAGTAAATTCATGAGCGCAGGTTAACTCCCACCCTGAATAATATTTCACCACTGCCGGCCTGAACAGAATATTTTCCATTAAGGAATCATGGCCTGTAAGTTGGGACCATGGATGCAGTGAGCGATGAAGTGACGCGTGTTAACTCCCTTGATTCCATCTCGATATTTTAATGGAAGAAAATTCATCTGCGCGGGTTAACTTCCACCATAAATAATATTTCATCAATGCGCTGAACTGAGCCTTCTCTGTTCATCAATATGCGGGTCAACTTCCACTGGTGCACGTGAACCTAAGGTTCTCTGTTCACGAATCATGCCACCAATGGTGATGCACTGGATTCCGTCCACCCTATAAGTTGGCTACTTATAGGCCACTAATGATGTCACTGGATTCCGTCCAAATTATTATATAACAAGATGTCCTTCTGGTTTATGTCCACCAATTCATATTTGTGTGAATTATATCGACCAGTTATTGCCTTTTCGTAATGGCTAGTGTTTCAAAGGCGGCCCTGTTTCTGTTTCTCCCAGCCTTGTGGGCGACGGCACCACACCCTCCGTGGCAACGGAAGTCATCTCCAAGTTGCCTGTTTTGATATATTCGATCCCTTCAGCGTCTATTATATATTCCAAAATAGTGCCTCCGGTGCTGCAATTATAGCCTGCTGTATTGCAGTCTAGCAATTTCTGCCCTAATAGGTTAAAATTTTGTTTGTTTTGATAAAGTTGATGCCCTCCCCTCTACAGCCGCTAGAGCGGCCAATGCCCAACAACAATCTGGCAGACCAGAAAACACAAAAAAATATCAGTTATATCATAAAATAATATGTTGTATCAAGAAGAACAGGCAGCAGATATATTGTTGATACACTTTTCTTTTCTGTTATAGCTGACGTATTGTTTATTTTTTGGTTTTGCGGGGCGTTTACGGCTGTAGCCGTCATAAAGTCCTCCACTCTAACTAAACAGGCGAGTTGTTTTCCCTATCAGTGCAGCAACTGTTAGACTGCACTAGAGAAGACTTCAATTGCAACAGCTGAGCGCATTTTGACTTCGCTGTTTTTGATGCTGAGTATCCATACACAGCTGTAAAGGGCAGAATCACAAAGGTACAATAATAAGTCTTAACGATCAATACTGAGATGGATTTGGTTAAGATAGAATTGTGTATGAAGATAGTCAAACTGGGTTATTACTATTAAGATAGTTAGATCCAGGTTATTACCATTAAGATAGTTAGATCCAGTTAAGATGGAGTTTAAGAGGTTGATGATTTAGATTTGTCTTATAATTTTTAATTGAAATATTTTTTTTTCAGTAATTTTTTAACATTTTGCATTTGTAAGGTTCAAAGTTATATATTATCCTCAAATTGTCCATCAGTATGAGAACTTGTGTGAAACCAAGATATAAATTCTTTTTAGTTGAGATATGTATGTTTACAAGGATATGCATGTTTACAACTTTAAACTTTAGAGTGATTTTTTTTTTAATTCTCAAATTGTTTATTAGTGTGAGAACTTGTGTGAAAGCAATATATAATTTTTTTTAGTTGAGATATGCATGTCCACAACTTTAAAGTTTATATGAATTTGAATTAGTATTTCTATTTAAGTTATTATTATATCTAATTATCATATACTTTAGTCTTCAATGGATTAGTTTGGGTGGTAGTGTGCTTGAGTTGTATACAAGTATTTTTGGGTTAATTCTAGTGCTAGTTTCTTTTGTTTTAGTGTTGACAATGTCTTTATAACATCAATAGTTGTAATCAACAACAATAGAGTTACACTTAACTACCATCCACAAAATGTAGAAAAGTGTCCCAATGAGGTTTTCAAGAGTTTTCCTCTGAGAAAAATATACATGACATACACAACCAAATACCACTTCTAGGAAAATACCTAATGCCAAATTATATAATCCTTCTTTATTTTATCAAAAACTCTCTCCATATATGGCTAGATACACATTTCCTATATGGAGTATGCCCCTTTTCCAATTTTGTCTCAATATTAATAGTTAAAGATACTAAAGTACATATCATGGATTCCTTGATAAATCATATATGCCTAGGTCAATCCACCCTCAATGCTGAATGGAAAACAATTTTCCCAACTATAGGATGCTCTCACCAAGTTTATGTAACTCTCAATCTTCCTTCAAGGCATTTGAGCTTAGAATCTAATGGGGACTAAACCCTGCACAAACCCACTAATATATGCAGGTTTCATAAATTATAAGTTATCTGCTAGAACAATGAAAAACAATAATTGTCATTTCCATCCTTGTTCAACACTCAACCATTAGAGGTTTTACACAACTAACCATATTTTTTACTCAAAGCATTATTGCATAGGCTATATCCACATTTCATAAGCAAAATATTTTAAGAGTTTTGTTATAACATCGCTTAAAATTTAAATTTCTTTTTGGTAAATAATAATAGATTTTATAATAATTACATATCTACTAAGAAAATAAATCATTTTTTTCTTTTTTTCTTTTTCATATAGATTGAATCTAAACAGGTAGCAACCATTATTAATGACTTTGTTTTTTCCCTTCTATGGATGAAGGTGCTTTCAAAAAAGGAATAACTTATTTGTGTAAGTACATAAGGAAGTAGTAAACATTTCATGTTTTATAGAAAGGTAAGTGGTTATGTCTTTATAGTGTCCTTTAGAAAGAATAAGGAAGTGATGAATAATTTAGGTAGTGCAAATAACTTAATTTTGTTCATTAAGTATGGAATATTTAATGATACATGCCCCATTACACCTGACCATACCATTGCAATCATTGGATATAACACTTTAAATAAGAGAATTAATTACTAGATACTCAATAACTCTTAGGGACTTAATTGGGCAAAGAATGATACACTAGAATACACATTAAAGCATGATAAGAGTTATATTGTATTCCCAGGGAGGACTCATACCTCTAGAAATGATACTTTCAACTGCAGCTTATTTTTCAGAAAACAGCGAGTTTTTTCCCAACACCGCCTTTTACCGACAGCAACCACACCCATAGGCTCACATGTGGCGTGACCAATTTTCCAAAACAACATTTTCCCGACCCGTAAAGTTTGTATGGTTTCACCGTGAGATATTGATCCACAACCGTCTCATTGAAATCAATGTTTGACGCCTACACCATGGAATTGACGTGAAATGAAATTTTTTCCTTGACCGTGAGTTTTATGAGAGAAATAATAAATGAAATTTACTACAGTCGTAGAATGTAGGTAAAAGTTTTAAATTTTTTTTTTTTATTTACTGGAGTACGGCGCAAGAAAAACTTAATATCATTTTGTTTTTTGTTGTTCATTGATAATGCAATGTAGTACGTGAGACAAAGCAGCACGAGGGTATGTAAAAAATTTGGAGAGACAAAGGTTTTTTTGTAATGCACACGAGTGCACATACTTTTTTTCATGCATAGCACTGCGTAGACAGAGTAATTAATTTTTAGGAAAGACAGCGAAGTTTTTTTTTGGAACTGCATATAAAGAGTTCATGTTGTAATCCCTCTCTTAGAGGAAGATTTTTATTTGTAACACACAGTCATATTAAAGAATACAAATATTTTTGTGCATGTGTGAAACTCTCTCTTCACAAAACAATTTTAGTTTCTCTATGTTAAGAAACATAGCATTATTCTCTCTTCATTTTGTTTTGGAATTATCAGAAATTCCCAACATGGTATCAGAGCTTGTCAAAGCTCTTTGAAGGTTTCAAAGAAGCTCAAGGAAGTATTTCTTGCTCCACCAGATTCTCTAACACACTCAAGACTGAGTAAAAAAATATCTAAGGTATTTCTCAAGTTAGTTTTTGTGTTACTGTTGAGGAGAGTCACTTATTTTAAATACACAGTCAAGTATTATGAAGCATAGTTAAGAGTGCAAGAATGGTTGGAGCGAGCACTACCATGGGTATCTGTAATACTCACCTCCCACCAATTAATGGGAAAAATTATGACTATTGGGGAATAACTATGAGAGCCTTACTTGTTTCCCAAGACTTATGGGAATTTGTTGAGGATGGTTTTGAAGAACCAACAGATGAAGATGAGTTTAATAATTTGACTTAGGCAGAGATAGAACTGTTGAAGAGCAATAAGAAGAAGGATTCTAAAGCCCTCTATTTGTTTGTATCACGCAGTGCATGAGAGTGTGCTTCCAATGATAGTAGCAACCAAGAGATCCAAAAAAGCATGGAAAACTTTCAAGATAGCCTATCAAGGCATGGAGAAAGTGAAGACAGCAAAACTACAGTTGCTCAGTAGAGATTCTGATAATCTCTGCATGAAAGAGTGAGATAATATTGACTCATTCTTCACGCATGTGATTGGTCTGGTCACAAAGATAAGCTTTCATGGAGAGGTTCTTGAAGAAAAGAGGATTGTCGAGAAACTATTGAGGATCCTACCTTCAAGGTTCGATGTGATTGTCACCACCATAGAAGAGACAAAGGATCTCACAAAATTCTGAGTTGATGAACTACATGCATCACTCATGACACATGAGTAGAGATTGAGTAGAAATGAAAACTCATCTCTAGAGCATGCCTTTTAAGACACATATGTTCTTTAGAAGAGGAAGACGTCAAGGTAGAGGAAGCAAGAGAGGAAGAGGCAGAAGCCAAAACAGAGGTGGAAGAAATAGTCCAACAAATTCTCAATGAAGAGGCAACAATCTAAATCAGAACTAAGACCAAGGAAGTAGCCAACAAAGTGAACAACATCATGCTCAAGGACAAAGGTATGATAAATCCAATTTCCAATGTCACTATTGTAAAAGATATGGGCATTATGAAAATGAATGTAGGAAGAAGCAGCATGATATGAATAATAGAACTAGTGCAAATTTCACTAGATAAAATATCACCCAAGATAATTTTTTTTTAGCTTGTAATATGGCTGAACCAAAGAGTGAAGATGTATGGTTTCTAGACTCTCATTGCAGTAACCATATGACAAGAAACATAGCCCTGTTTTCTATGTTAGATCAAAGTGTGAAGCCACAAGTCACACTAGGAATTGATAGTAAAGTTTCTGTTATGGGAAAAGGAGAAGTAAATGTCTTAACAAGGAAAAGTGAGAAGAAAACCATAGCAGATGCTTATTATGTTCCTGGAATGAAATGTAACATCATAAGTATTGGACAACTTATTCAAAAGTGTTACAATGTTTTCTTTGTGAATGATGTATGCACCATCATGGATAAAACACCAAGGAAACAATGTATTGTTGAAGTGAAGATGACAAGGAATAGGATGTTCCCTCTTAGAATGAAAGCAAATTTAAAAAGTGGAGAAGAAATAGCAGTAGTGACACAAGAGGCTTTCCAAGGCGAACCAAAAGCTGAAAATTGGTTGTGGCACTTGAGATTTGGACATCACAACTTTGGAGGTCTTAACTTGTTGAATAGAAAAGGAATGGTAAGAGGATTACCATTGATAGAGAAACGAGAAAACCTTTGTGAAGGTTGTATCTTGGAGAAACAACACAGAGAAAGTTTTCCATCTCGGAAAAGCATAAGGGAAAAAACACCGTTAGAGATTGTCCACTCAGATTTATGTGGACCAATGCAAATTCCATCACTTCCAGGCAGCCACTATATATTAACATTTATTGATGATTTTACTAGAAAAACTTGGGTTTATTTCCTAAAGAACAAAAGTGAAGTGTTTGAGATATTTTGCAATTTCAAAACACTTGTAGAAAACCAAAGTGGGTTGCATATCAAAGTTCTAAGAACTGATAGAGGAGGTGAGTATATCTCCAAAGAATTTCTACGTTTTTGTAGAGAAAATGGAATTCATAAGCAGTTTACCACTAGGTACACTCTACAACAAAATGGGGTTACTGAAAGGAAGAATAGGACAATCATAGATATGGTGAGGAGTATGTTAAAGACAAAGCATTTACCAAATGATTATTGGGATGAAGCTGTACACTGTGCAACGTACATTTTGGATAAATGCCCTACAAAATGAGTGATGAAGAGAGTGCCAGAAGAAGCATGGAGTGGGACAAAGCAAAGTGTCACACACATTAAAGTTTTTAGATGTCTGGCCTATGCACACATTTTAGATAAACTAAGGAAGGAGTTGAACAGAAAAGGGGTGAAATGTATTTTCATTAGATACAATGAGGAATCCAAAGCTTATAGGTTGTATAACCCATCCACCAAGAAGCTTATTGTGAGTAGAGATGTTGAGTTCATTGAGGAGGAAGCTTGGGATGGAAGCATAGAGAAAACAGTGAATGTTCAAAACTCCTTGTCTCATGATGAAGATGATGAGGAGATGGCTGAAATACATCCCCAAATAGCAGCACCAACACAAGGGCACCAAGGGACACCCTTGAGGAGAAATGAAAGTGCTTCTCCAAGCACACCACAAGGAAGAAATTCAAGTGCTTCTTCAAGCACTTATACACCAAATGAAAGAGGTAAGAAGTTTGGAAATTTAAGTGATATTTACGAACAAGAGGTAGCAAATGAAGGTATGAATTCTTTGTTTGCTTTATATTGTCATGTTGATGACCCTCTTCATTTCGAAGAAGCAATTAAGGATACGAAATGGATAGAAGCTATGGATGAGGAGATCAATGCGATAGAAAGAAACAAGACATGAGATTTAGTTGAACTACCAAAAGGAAAATAAGTTATTAGAGTTAAATGGGTCTACAAGACCAAGAGTAATGTTGAAGGCAAAATAGAAAGACACAAGGCAAGACTTGTTGTCAAAGAATATAAGCAGGAGTATGGGAGACACTATGAGGAAACTTTCGCACCGGTTGCTAGAATGGAAACCGTGAGAGCACTGTTGTCCATAGCAGTACAAAAAAACTGGAAAGTTTACCAAATGGACGTGAAGTCAGCATTTCTAAATGGAGTGTTAATGGAAGAGGTTTACATTGAACAACCTCTGGGCTATGAAAAGAAAGGCCAACAGCACAAAGTGTGCACATTTGGAAAGCTCTTTATAGGGTGAAGCAAGCACCAAGAACGTGGTACAGTAGGATAGATTCCTATCTACTGGAAAATACTAATTGTTGTGTTATATGTTGATGATGTTATTTTCACACGTAATCATGATTATCTTATTGAAAATTTCAAAACAGTCATGAAAGAAGAATTTGAAATCACTCACATGGGTTTGCTAAGATACTTCTTAGGAATAGAAGAAGAACAAAATGGAAATGGGATTTTTATCTCACAAGCGAAATATGTTAATGAATTGTTGGAAAGATTCAATATGCATGAGAGCAAAGGAGCAATCACTTCCACAGTGATGGGATTAAAACTCAGCAAAGAGGACAACAACAAGGATTTTGATCCTAGTTTGTACAAGTGCATAGTTAGCAGTCTCATGTATTTGACTGCAAATAGACCCGATATATTGCATGCTGTTAGTTTGATTTCCACATTCATGGAGAGCCCAAAAGAAGTACATTGGCATGTATAAAAAAGGATTCTGGGGTATGTTAAAGGTACTAAAAGGTTTGACATTTATATACTGCTTCAGAATGTTCAGATTTAATTGGATGCAGTGACGGTGATTGGACTGGAAGTGTAGATGATTAGAAAAGCACATTCGGTTATGTTTTTCACATTAGTTCAGGAGCCATTTCATGGGTTTTTAACAAACAACCTATTGTAGCGTTGTCTACAGCAGAGACAAAATATGTGGCAGCTACAGTAGTAGCGTGTCAAGCAATTTGGATGAGAAGGATGTTAAGGAGTTTATGCCAAGAGCATATAAAAGGAATTGTGATTTTTTGTGACAATAGCTCACCTATTGCATTATTCAATAATTCTATGTTTTATAACAGAACAAAACACATTGACACAAAGTTTCATTACATGAGGGAATTGGTAAACAATGGAGAAATTGTTTTAGTACACTTAGAACTCAGGAGGAGGTTGCAGATATTCTGACCAAACCATTGGGGCATAAAAGTTTTGAGTTTTTGAGGAAATGTGTGGGTATGACTGATAACCAAGCAGTTGAAATTAAAGGGGAGTGTTGAAGTGATACTTTCAACTACAGCTTATTTTTTCAGAAAACCGCTAGTTTTTTCCCACCACCGCCTTTTACCGAATGCTGGTAATTGTCTAAGCGTAGCGATCACACCCATAGGCTGACACATTGCGTGATCAATTTTCCAAAACAACCTTTCCCTGGCGAGTAAAGTTCGTATGATTTGACCGTGCGATATTGATCGACAACCGTCTCATTCAAATCAAGGTTTGATGTAAAGGCCTACACTATGGACTTGACATAAAGTGAATTTTTTCCTTGACCACCAGTTTTATGAGAGAAATAATAAATGAAATTTAGTACTGTAATAGAATGTAGGTAAAAGTTTTTAATTTTATTATTTTTTTATTCATGTGAGTATGGCACAAGAAAAATGTAATATCATTTTGTTCTTTGTTGTTCGTTGAATATGCAATGTAATACGTGAGACACAACGATGCGAGCGTATGTAAGAAATTCTTTTTTACACACAACAGTGTAAAAAATTGCAAGGAGAGAGTTTTTTTTTTTTGTAATGTAGAGTAGTGTAGAAACTTTTTTTTTTATGCATAGTAATGTAGAGAGACAGTAATTTTCAAGAAAGACATTGAAGTTTTTTTTTTGAACTCATATCAAGGTTCCTATTGTAATGCTTCTGTTAGAGGAAGATTTTTTTTGTAACAAGGAGTCTATTTAATGGATACAAAGTTTTATGTGCATGTGTGAAACTTTGTCTCCAAAAAACAATTTTAGTTTCTCTCTGTTAAGAAGCATTATTCTCTATTCATTTTATTTTGAAAATATGAGAAATTGCCAACAATACCTGATCAAAAATACTTTAAATGTTGATATGGAATTAGATATTGATCACATTAACCATGAATTGTAACCATGAATTGTACAATAGTGTGAGGATTTATAAGATACAATAGTATGAGGATTTATAATTTATTATATTAAGGATAGCACATTTTAGAGAAATTTCATAAAAAAAATACATTTTTAATTTATTTTGTAGAAGTTTAATATTGCAATATAATATTGTATTATAGCATTGTTACAGATATTATATTAAAATAATTTTAATTTAGATTTTGCTTGCATTTTTTTATAAATAGTAAATGTAATTATAAAAATCTTATGTTAACATAGAAATATATTAATTCAGTTGTTTATTTGATTTATTAATTTATTTTTAAAGTAACTGTAATTTTTTTTTTTTTTAAACGACCATGAATTCATACTAGGGATCGACAATAATTTTTACAGGGAGCTACAGTGTCGATTTTTCTGAAAGTGGAATAATCGGCCAAGAAATGATCATGCTAGTAACATATTCATAGACCACTTCAAGCCTCAATTGAAAGCGCAAGCGCAGAACGCCAGATGCTGCACTAATGAAATGGTTTTAGGGAAAACCGTTTTTTTAAAGTCAAACTGTTTGTTGAAGTGTTGGGGGCTCCTCTTTGAATACAATATTTCGATATATATATATATATATATATATATATATATATATACTGTATTAGGTTACTAAAGTGCTTCGTAATTTATTAAGTTCCATCCCTGTCGCATGGTTAAAGACAGTTGTAGAGCCTTTCACCGTTTGGTCCTGAGTGATTAACCTGGTTGGTTTTCAACCTAATTTTTTTAACAATATTCACATAAATTTATATGGCCATCATCAAAGTGTATATTATTACAGTTATATGTTTTAACAACCGAACAAAAAAAATTCACCGTTTGTCTGGAAAATTGAGCTCTCTCAAGCCCTAAGTGATTAACCTGATTGGTTTTCAAGCTAATTCTTTTAACAAAATTCACATAAATTTATATGGCCACCATCAAAGTGTATATTATTATAGTTATATCTTTTAACAACTGAACCAGAAAACATTCACCGTTTGTCAGGAAATTGAGCCATCTCAAGCCCTAAGTGATTAACATGATTGGTTTTCAAGCTAATCTTTTTAACAAAATTCTCATAAATTTATATGGCCATCATCACAGTGTATATTATTAATGTTATATCTTTTAACAACCGAACAAATAATTGTTCACCGTTTGTTTATAAAATTGAGCCCTCTCAAGCCTTAAGTGATTAAATTTATTGGTTTTCAAGTTAATTTAAAGAAAAAAACATAAATTTATATGGCTATCACCAAAATGTACATTATTATAGTTATATTTTTAACAACCAAACAAAAAATCTTTTTGAGCAAAAATGCAACACTATAACGTGATATCAATTTTGGTGGACAGACTCATCGAGAGTTGCCCAGGGCCAAAAAGTTATAACCATAAATAATCACTTGCAGTTGATAATCTACAATCAAGAATCTACATATAACTTTATTCATTTTGAGAGATGGAGTTTCTGTTAACTGATTCACCATTAATTTTGGTGCAAAAAGATCTTTAGTGTTTAGAGATAAAAATCCTCATGCTATGACATTATTAAAGGATTTAGGTTAAAACCCAAAAGATACACTTTAACATTAAAGGATTTAGATTTTATTAGTTAGATGAATAATTTTCTCACTACTTAATATGAAATTGACCTGTGACATTTAAAAATAATATTAGGAATGTAAAATGGTCTCTTAAGGATTAGGTTGTTATATTGGGTCAATCCATAATTATTGTCATTTAAGAGTGCTTTTCTCAAGCTTTAAACTATTACACCAATGTTCATAAGTATCAATAGTCACATGGATCACTTATATTAACATGATGTTGCTCTCAATTATATATATATATATATATATAGATAGATAAGAGGATGATAACCCTATATTAATTAATAATTATAGTATAATATATTTGTAATTGTGTTAATTATATATAATTGAAGTGGTTTGAAGAAAAAATTCTCTAATAAGCATGTTTATTTTGGAATATCATTTCAGAATTTTAATTCAATTATCAATAATTATTAGGTGGATGGTAACAATTTAATCTCCATAGAATATTCTATAATATTCTTAATAGTATACAAAAATCAAAGGTTGGAATTTATTTCTTAAGTAGTTATGCACATGCTTCTCTTTAAACTAAATTGATTAATTAAAGAATATCATATGAACAAGTGTCATATGAAATGAGTTATGGTTATTTTGACATGTTATATTGATAAGCCATTAATCTCAAGATCAAAATTTAGCTCAAAACTTAGAGTGGCCAAAATAATTCGAAGCTAGTGTCACTTCATAGTGTCTGTCATTTTGATTCCAACTACACTCATTTCACCTCAATTCGATGTCATATGACAAAGTTATGATGTTCTAATCATTTGGCTCAACAACTAAAAAATTTTGGAGGGTTCGCTGATTGGGATGCTAACTTGGTAGTGATATGGACCAATCCTCGCTTACCAAATGGTAGCCTCCTACAAGGTAGGATGGTGCATTATTATTGGTTTAATTTGTTTGTGATAGTGCAATTAGAGGATGCCACATGGCTCCTCGTGGTGGGAAAACATGATGTTAAGTGATTAGATAGCCTTGGGCAGGATCGGACCTGCGATGTGCATTGCCCAACTCCAACACCTTACCACTACACTGCACTGTGTTTCTTACCCCTATAGGGCACATGTTTTATATAAAAATTCAATGGTCACATTTTGGGAGGAGGGGTTGGGCAGTGAGCCTCGACCCCCTTTCAACTGCCATCCCATATTAACAATAGCACAAAGGGAGAGGGATCATGGACTAGCCCCAACGCTCGATCACCAATCCTCCACAAGACCACAAGAAGAGACCACCAAGTACTTAGCGGAGAGGGGATTGGGACTAGCTCAACCCTTGGTCATAGTTCCTCCATCACACCGAGCACCAAGTTTTTGGGAGCTGGGTAGAGTTATGGCCGAGCCCAAGTCCATATTTTGGGCACATAACCACTCACTAATGATTCATAGGCTCGGTCCCCATACAAATCAACTATCATGCGACAACCATTGTGAAAGAAAAGGTGTCTAAGCTAGTGCAAGTGGGTTGTTGGCCCAACCCTCAACCATATGGGCCATGTTGCCACATTTTAGCGCTCACGAGAGTTATTGGAGTCACTAGCTATTCGACAATTTTCACCTTTGACGGGCAAAATTGTTGCTTCTCGAGCGACTTTCACACAGACGTGTCACTCTGTTTGTAGGTTTATCCAGTTTGTGGGATGGGTAATAGGAAAAGGTTGAGAGACTCATAACTAGTTGAGTTTTTGGCCTTTTGGAGCTCAGGATGAGTTTATATAGGGGTTTTTTGACATTCTAGATCCAATGGAAGACTTTGTTTTCTAATTGGAGCACATGTGATGAGACATTTTGCAAGTTTCAGTCCATGGGTGTCATGAACAATTAGTGTTTTAGATCCGTTATTGAAGCATTTTGAGCATCGAGAGGACCTTGTAGGGCTAGCTTATTTGGTACAACTCATGTTTGTATTTTCTCACTATTTGTTCTTGAGGAAAGCTCTCTTTTTGTACTTCAATGTGGAATTGTTGTACTTCCTTTCTCATTTTCAAATGGAGTACAATGTCTTGATGTGAGAGACCTTTTCTTGATGATTGTTTCATGATTGACGATACGTTGTCATGATTTTTAGAGTGAGAGTTATTTGTATGAGAATGTTTCCTTGAAGGGGAAACTAGCCACTCATATTGTCGGAAAAATTTATGTACTTTTCATCATTAAAATATATGCGGGGGTCTAGTGGTGTTAATATACCTAAATATGTAGTCGAGGAGGGGTGAACTGAGTCACCATATTTTTTGTTGTCTCTCTTATTGAATGCCTTTACGAGTTAAATGATGGTATGTTAATTGTTTAAAGTTTACATGAAAATAACTCATAATCCTTGAAGAGACCATAAAACTTGAGTTTACATACAACCCATTTTTACTTGCAAAGCATCAGAGGATGGTCAGTTTTTGGAAAGGAGAGGTTCTCCTCCAATTTCAGATCAATTGATATCAAATTTGGTTCCCACCATGTTGTGGGTTTGGAGAAATAGCTACAAATCCAAGAGCTAGAGGAGATGAATTTGTCTCTGGGAATGAAGAATGTTGAGCTAAGAAGAATGTTTGGAATTACTGAAGAGGAGAAGACGCATATGCACCTTCAATTGTAGCAAGTGATTGAGGAACAAATAGGTGAGAGTTTCACCTAAGTGATAGTAAAGGGTACCTCTAAAGTGAATCCAATAAATGGGCATGGTCCAAACACTAGTTATGGACCCTATGTACAGAATGATACATGTGAATTTTTTGAGCATCTCAAAGATTCTCATTATATGCCTATTGGTAAAAGTGGGTGGCTTGAATCATCTCCAAATTCATCATCAACGTCTAAAGAACAAAAGGCAGGGGGAAATTCCAAGGAGGTCATTAACATATCAAACTCAAATCCTTCAGTTTATGTTATCAACACATATTTTGCATTATTTTAATAGCATACTAAAGTCACTGGTATGAAGATGCTAGCTCGAATTGGTTATGAAGGAGGAGGCCTCTGAATGAATGGCCAATGGATCACTAATCCTATAATGGTGAAGGAGAGACTATGGTATCATTGATTGGGATATGATCATACAAAGTTTAGAGAATTCTCTAAAATGTTTGAGATAAAGACATCATAAAATGATGATATGTCACACCAACATGGTAGTGATAATGTCAATTTTTCTCCCAAGAGAGATGAATCCTTCAAAGGAATTTGCATGTCATCGTTCAGTCCACATCGTCAATGTTACATTCCAAGGGACATGCATAAATGTCATGGGAATTTTCCAAATGTTGGTAATTTTGATTATTTGTGGGACATGTATCCTCTCAATTTTTGTAATGCAGTTGGCCATTGTTTGGCTAATTGTGAACAATTCAAGGTTGTGGTCAAAACAATGGACAAAATTCTTGGCATCAAGCATGAAGAACCTCCTTCACATTTAACGAATTCCTTGTTGGTGTCCAAGCGATATTACTTTTGTACACATTGCAACATTCATGGCCATGGGAATGAAAGATGTTGGAAACCACATCCAAAATTTTGTCCCAAGAAGGATAAAGAGGTTATGCAAACCAATGCAAGCAGCATAACAGGTGGAAAAGATGATAATAGAATAGTTACTAAGGAAACCTTCAAAGCATAATAGATGTAGAAAGAGAATGCATAATCCTAGGAGAGTCAAATATTGGGTAGATGGTTTGTATAGTTTGTTTCTTTTTAAATTGTAAATGCTTGTTGTTGTCGTTACTTGTTTTGGGTGCCTTGTAAAGTTGATCATTATAATCACTATTTTCAACAAGTATGTTTTTCTTTGACATGTTATGTTGTTGGCTTGTTTATAAGTCCAAATGTCTCAGGAACTTTGGGATGAAAAGTGTTTGTCATCCAATTTGTCTACAGTTGCATCATGTACACGTCGATACAAGTGTTCAAGATGAAACTTGTTGTGAAGGAAGTATTTGTTAAAGATTCTAAATTAAATGACTATGTTTTTGTGGACAAAGCCAAATGTGTCAATGAATTTCTTTATCCAAAGTAATTTTGTGTAGAAACTCACTTTGAGGACAATAAAGCGAAGTTTGAATCAATGCATGAGAGGTATTGAATTGCTTCTTATTTCCAAGATGGAAATTCAAGTTTATCTTCAATAATGGAACATGGAGGTGAAGTTGTTTGAGATGGTTTTAAAGAGAATTTTCAAATTCCATCTATCAATGTTTATATTCCTGCATGGTGATAAGAATTGTGGTTTGATTCTTGATAGGATTGTAAGGTCTTCACATAGAGGATAGGTGGAGCACCTTGATTAGAACATGCACAAACCAATTGAAAACAAAGCATTAAGGATTTTCTTTCGGAAGTTTTTGGGTTTTTGCCTCATTTTGTTTACTAGGAGAAGCTAACTTTTGCTCTCCAAAAGTTCCTAATGGGGAGGTATTATCTGAAGATCAAAATTTAGCTTGAAAATAAAAATGCCCAAAATATTTTCAAACTAGTGTCAAATCATAGAATTCATTGCTCTTATTCCAATGACACTTGTTTCACCACAATCCGATGTCATATGACAAAGTTATGATGTTTTGATTGTTTAGCTCAACAACTAAAAACATTTGTAGGGTTGGTTGTTTGGGTTGTTGACTAGGCAGACTTCCCACTGATGTCAACATGTCTACTAGGCATATATGGAATAATTTAGGCTTTCTAAGTGGTAGTCTCATACTTGGCACAATGACGCATTTTGATTGGTTGGATTTGTTTCTTGTTGTCCAATGAGAGGATGCAACGTGGCCCAACTAGAGGCCACACATGGCACCTTGTGGTAGGCCAGAATTTTGTTAAGGGGTTGGATATCCTCAGGTAATATAGAACCCGCAACCTCCATAGATAAACTACAACAACTTACTACTACATTGAGCTTTATTTCATACCCCTATAGGGCACGGCCCACGATGCTATATAAAGTTTCAATGGGCACATTTTGGGAGAAAGGGTTAGGCAGTTTGACCTGACTGCCAGTCACCTTCCGTCACACAGGAACAATGATGCAAAGGGAGAGGGCTCGAGGACCATGCGTGACCATCGGTCACAAGTCCTCCACAAGAGCACAGTGAGAGACTCACAAGCACTTAGCATAGAGGGGCTTGAGACTAGCCCAACCCTTCGTCACAGTTCCTCCACTCGACCGAGTGTTGAGTATTTTGGAGTTGGGCAGAGTTATGGCCTAGTCCCGATCCATATTGTTGGCATGTAACCATTGACTAATGATTCAAAGTGCTAGGACAATGGGTGTGGGTGGTCATCCCTAACCCCCGTCCACAAAGAATTCCGTGTGACAAAAAGTCTGAAAGAGAATGTTGCTAAGCCGATGGGGATAGGTCATTGGCCCGACCCTTGGCTATATGAGCCATGTGGCCACATTTTAGTTCTGACATGGTTTTTTGCAAAAACTATCTATTCGACAATTTGCACCTTTGGAAGGAAAAATTGTCATCTCTTGAGTGAATTCTAGGGCAGAATTGTTGATCTGTTTGTTGGTTTATCCAGTTTGTAGGACAGATAACAAGAAAAGTGAGTTAGCCATAACTAGTTGATTTTTTCACCTTTTGGAGCTCAAGTAGAGTCCAGATAAGGGTTTTTTGAAATTATGGATCCAATGGAAGCCTATATTTCCTAATTCGAGCACATATGGGGAGACTTTTGGTAGGTTTGAGTCCATGGGTGTAGTGTATTAGAGAATTTATTGAAGGCTTTTGAGCATGAAGAAGACCTTGTAGGGGTTTTCTAGCCTTGAGATGTTAATTGTAATAGTTGTGACTTATTTGGTACAACTCATGATTTTATTTTATCACTATGTCTTATTGAGGAAATCTCTCTTTTTGTACTTGGATGTGGAATTGGTGTAATTATTTTCTCATTTTTAGATCAAGTACAGGGACTTGATTTGAGAGTCATCTTCTTGATGATTGTTTCAAGACTGACTTTAGGTTTTCATGCTTTTTATAGTGAGATTTATTTGTACGAGAACGTTTCCTTGAAGGGGAAACTATCCACTCATATTTTCAGCAACCTTTATGTACTCTTCATCACTGAAATGTATGGAGCGTTCTAGCTGTGTTATAAGGCCTGAAGATGTAGCCCAGGAAGGGTCAGCTCCGTCACCAAATTATGTGTCGTCTCTCTTCTCGGAATTTGTTATGAGTTAAATGATGGTATGTTACTTGTTTAAATTTCACATGAAGCTAACTAATTATCCTTGAAGAGACGATAAAAATTGTATTTACATAAGACTGAGTTTTACTTGCAAAGTGTCAAAGGATGGTCAGTTTTTAGGAAGGATAATTTCTCCTCCAATTTCAGATCAATTGATATCAAATCCTATTCTGACCAAGTTGTGGGTATGGGTAAAAATTTACAACTCCAAGAGCTAGAGGAAATAAATTTCTCTCTTCGATTGGAGAACGTTGAATTGAGAAGAATGCTTGAAATTCTTGAAGAGGAAATGAGGCATATGTACCTTAAGTTGTAACAACTGCTTGAGGAAAAAGTTGGTGAGAGTTCCACTCTAGTGACAGCAAATAATATCTATGAAGCGGAGTGAATATGTGAGCATCATCCAAGCACACATTATGGACCCTATGTGGAGAAGGATGCATTTGAATTTTGTCAGCATCTCAAATATTCTCATTATATACATGTTAGTAAAAGTGGGTGGGTTGAGTCATCTTCAAATTCATCATCAACATCTAAAGTAGAGAAGGTGGGTGGAAATTCCAAGGAGGCATTCAACAGATCAAGTTCAAATCCTTTAGTTCATGTTAATAACACATTTGTCATAGCGTTTGAACAACATAATAAAGGCATTGGTATGAAGTTGCTATCTTGGATGGGTTACGAAGGAGGAGGCCTCAAAGTCAATGGCTAAGGGATAACTAATCCTATCTTAGTGAAATAGAGACCAAGATATTAAGGATTGGGATCTGGTCATAGAGAGTTTGAAGAATGTTCTAAACTATTTGAGGCAAAGAAATCATCAGACGATGATATTTCACACCAAGATAGTAGTGATAATGCCAATTTGTCTCCCAAGAAAGATGAATTCTTCAAAGGAATTTCCATGTCATCGTTTAGCCAACATCTTCAAAGTTACAATCCAGGTGACACCTATAAATGTAATGAGAATTTTCCAAATGTTAGTAATTTTGATTATTTATGAGACATGTATCCTTTCACTTTTTGTGATGTAGTTGACCATTTTGTGGCTAATTGTGAGAAATACAAGGTAATGTGTTCAAAATGGCAACAAGAAATGATAAAAATAGAAGTGCTAAAAATAGCAGTGTTATGAATAGTAGTTTGGGTAACAGTGCTGGATTAGGCCACAAGGAATGAAAAATGGAAGTGCTAATAATATAATTGCTATTTTTAGTAGTTCAGGATGGATTACTATTTTAGTCAGTCCCTCGACTAAAAATAGGAAGTAAAATTCGAATTTGAACTTAAGAGTTGTTTGAAAATAAATTAATTAATTCTCCATGAGTTAATTAGTTGTGAAAAATCAAACATGAAGTCTATGTTAGGACGTGCAACATTTTATCTACTAATTGAGGAATTTATCCATCACTTAAAGAGATAAGGATGAGTACTAATTTGAGTTGTAATTAGTTGGCTCAGTTAATTGAGTCAAGTCCAGTTAGATTAATTTAAACAATTTGTTTAAATTAATGTGAGTTTAGTTAGTTAATGCTTGCATGCATGTAGCTACACTTCAGATAACTGAATATGCTCTCGTGAATAACTCATGCATGTCAGTTCAGAGAGAGACCTAGTTGAGATCAAAGAAAGGACAATGCACTATTAGTTGGATGATGTTTTTTCCTATAAAGGAAGCTCATCCATGGAGAAGGATTTATCTCCTTCAGGACTGAGTAGTTGGATCAGAGGTTAGTGAGTGTGTGAAGAGGCCAATTCAAACAAGTGGTTGCACTAGACCCCAATCAAAATTGCGCAAATAAATAGAAGGCTTGGAGGGTAGACTAGAGGTTAGACAGAGGGCTTTGACTATCTATGAGTAGAAAAGGTATTGTAGATAGAACAAGATAGCTTTTGAGCTGATTATTTTTGTAATACTAGTTATATTTCAACTTGTATGATAATACAGAGTTGGGGTTTTAGGCTGAGGCTTTCCCCAGATTATATATTTTGATTTATGTGTGATTGGTTCCTTCTTATCAGTTATATGTGTTCTTATTGATGCTGCTCATGTTTGATTAAGCTTCCGTTAAATTGTTTGTAGAAGTAGATCAAGTGTTTTGCTTTAGTATATTGCATTACTAGGTGATCTACAGGTGGAAATTTCTACATGGTATCAAAGCACACGCGATCGAGGAAGAACAATATACAATAAGGGAGAAGTTGAAGTTTGTGATTCCTGAATAAAGAAATCGATTTCTTATCACATCTCTATTTCACCTATGGCATTCAATGGTTTGAGACTCGAATATGCCCTTGATGGCAGTTCAAATTATATAGCTTTGAAGGATCACATGGAAGTGGTACTAGAGGACAATGGTCTAAAGGACTTCATTGATCAAGAAGTCCTCAAGCCGACTGGTGCTACTAAATTGGCTAAATGGAAGAAATGTGTGGCTAGAGCAAGGAGAATCCCTCTGGAGGGAGTTCAAGATCACATAGTATTGAGTCTCCATGGGAACGAGACACCGTTTTCAATGTGCAAAATATTGAAAGATATATATCACAATAGCAGTGATCAAAGGAAGATGGCACTGAAAGACAAGCTTGAGAAGATCAAGTGTGAAAAGGGTGACACGATCTCTATGTATCTGAACAAGCTCACCACATGCAGGGATGAGCTTGGAAGTGTAGGGATCGTGACAACGGATGATGGCATGGTGATTCTTGCACTCCTCGGTCTTCATAAGAGTTGGCATAGCTACCAGGACAAGGTTAATGGAAGAGAGAAATTGCCAGATTGCGAATAACTTTGGTTGGATTTGATGCAAGAGGAGATAAGAAGAAGCACCAGAGATGGTTCTTCATCCATTGAGGATGGAGATAATTGTGCCTTAGTGAGTAAGGCGAAGAACGGGAAAGAGAAGGTTTCTCATTCCAAATCCAGTTCTTCCCATGGTGGGAAGAAGTTTGACAGATCGAAAGTGTGATGCTTTCATTGTCATGAGGTGGGCCATTTTGCTATAAATTTTCCACTGAGGAAATCTAAGAAGGGATCCATGGAAGGATCAGAAGCTGAGGCACTGACCTCATAGTTCGAGATGGATTTCACACTGTTTTCATGCATGGTTTCATCCATGGTGGGAAGTGTTTGGTTTCCTGACAGTCGATCTTCTTTCCACATGGCTGGTGACAAAAGTTTGTTCAATACTTTGGAGGAGAAAGATCTTGAGATACTCATAGCGATGGGTAATGATGAAAAGTATAGTTTTTCAAGTGTAGGCATTGTTATTTTTCAGAGGGAGCATGGAGCTCACCATACCTTGACCAATGTCAAGTATGTACCAGGACTGAAGAGAAACTTGGTTTCGATTGTGATGCTGGAAGATAGAGGCTATAATGTGGTCTTCATTAAGGGAAAGGTTTTCCTTAGACACATCACCACTAGAGAGGTGAAGCAGATTGGTTCACGAGTCAAGAACCTTTATGCTCTTGACGTTCAGGATGCATGCAAAGCCTTGAGCAGCAAGGAAATTGATGGAGACTTGGTGGTTGAGAGGGAGAGTACATTACCTCTCAACATTCAGTGCTAGAAGAAGTCTCACACGATTGTGGAGGGGCCACGATTGGTGAAGCAACTTTAGGAGGTTGTGGAGTAGCCACAACTAGAGAAGATGAGAGGAGATTGAGTACAGACATCTACTGATGCAAAGACCTCCAGTAGGGGGAAATTTCGAGTCAGGTGGGCAGAGAGATCACATGCATCCATTCCTCCACGTAGAAGGTAGGGTGATGTGTAGTGATAGTCCCAAGAAGGCTGGAATAGGGGCAGGACCCTTGAGGTACCCAACTGTTGATTTGACTTTGCTACAAGAGACGCAATGAGGAGTAGCAGGACTGACTCAATGGGTAGAGAGAGATGCAGATGGAGCGCTAGAGAGAGCTACCATGCACGAGTCCCAGGATTGTGTAGAGCTAGTAGGTTGCAATGATGCGAGAGGCATAGGATTATTGCACGAGTGCATGATGGCACAAAGAGGTGTGAAATAGTGCGAGATGCATGGTGTGTCACAACAGGTCAGAGGTCAGAGAGGGAGCACTTGTCGACAACAGGTAGAGCTTCAACATTAGAGTATGTTTCTAGCCCAACAGAGAGGTCAGTGGGAGTTTTTTTTGTTCCGAGAGTTGCTGGAGCAACCACACTTTGTAGAAGTGTTGCATGTAGAACATTCTAAAGTTATAGGATTGGGTTCAAGTGGAAGCCTTTCTTGTTGAGAGGGAGTGTTGAAAATGGAAACAAGAAATGATAAAAATAGAACTGCTAAAAATAGAACTGCTATAAATAACAATTTGGGTATTAGTGCTGCATTGGGAAACAGGAAATGAAAAATGGAAGTGCTAAAAATAGAATTTCTATTTTTAGTAGTTCAGGATGCATTCTTATTTTAGTGAGTCCCTGGACTAAAAATAGAAAGTAAAATTCAAATTTGAACTTAACAATTGTTTGAAAATAAATTAATTAATTCTCCATGAGTTAACTAGTTGTGAAAAATCAAACATGAAGTCTATGTGATGACATGCAATAGTTTATCTATTAATTGAGGAATTTATCCATCAATTAAAGAGATAAGGATGAGTTCTAATTTGAGTTGTAATTAGTTGGCTTAGTTAACTGAGTCAAGTCGAGTTAGATTGATTTAAACAGTTTGTTTAAATTAATGTGAGTTCAGTTAGTTAATGCTTGCATGCATGTAATTGTTGCACTTCAGATAACTGAATATTCGCTCATGAATAACGCATGCATGTTAGTTCAGATAGAGACCCAGTTGAGATCAAAGAAGGGACAATGTAATATCAGTTGGATGAATTTATTTCCTATAAAGGAAGCTTCAAGAAGGATTTATCACCTTCAGGACTACATAATTGGATCAGAGGTTAGTGAGTGTGTGAAGAGGCCAATTCACACAAGTGGCTGCACTAGACCCAAATCAAAATTCTACAAAGAAATAGGAGGCTTGGAAGTCAGAACAAAGGTTAGATAGAGGACTTTGACTGTCTATGAGCAGCAGAGCTATTGCAGAGATAATAGAATAGCTTTTGAGCTTATTCTTTTTGTAATACTGGCTATATTTCCACTTGTATGATAATACAGTAGTCATCTATTATTATTCTTAATTAATATATAAGGTAATATAAATATTAAATACTAAATGTGTATATTAATTTAAAAATATGCTATTAGGCCTAGGTCTTTCTTATTAATTTAAAAAGTAATTTATTAATTTATTAAATAATAATAAAACCTATATAAGAGTGCTAATTTATTGTTGAATTATTATTTGTTTTAAAGTTATTATTTATCTTATTGTTGTTATTCATATTATTAGTATTACTTTATAATTAATTTTATGAAAAAAAAAAGAAGATAAATCAGGTAAAACATATGACAAATAAAAACGGGATTAGTTTTTAATTTAATTTATTAAGTGCCCTCCTTCTAAGAATATATTATGACCCGGTTCTTGATAATTTCCACTTTTTATAAGCTTCCTTTATTTCCTATAAAGGAAGCTTCAAGAAGGATTTATCACCTTCAGGACTACATAATTGGATCAGAGGTTAGTGAGTGTGTGAAGAGGCCAATTCACACAAGTGGCTGCACTAGACCCAAATCAAAATTCTACAAAGAAATAGGAGGCTTGGAAGTCAGAACAAAGGTTAGATAGAGGACTTTGACTGTCTATGAGCAGCAGAGCTATTGCAGAGATAATAGAATAGCTTTTGAGCTTATTATTTTTGTAATACTGGTTATATTTCCACTTGTATGATAATACAGAGTTGAGGTTTTAGACTGAGGCTTTCCTCGGGTTATATCTTCTGTGTTATGTGTGATTGATTCCTTCTTATCAGTTATATGTGTTCTTATTGATGTTTCTCATGTTCGATTAAGCTTCTGCTAAATTGTTTGTAGAAGTAGATCAAGTGTTTTGCTTTAGTATATTGCATTACCAGGTGATCTACAGGCACGAATTTCTACACAATGGACAAAATAGTGGACCAAATTATTAGCATCAAACATTAGTAACCCCATTTACAATTGAAGACTTCGTTTTCAGTGGGAAAGAGATAGTACTTTTGTACCGATTGCAATAGGCATGGGCATGGGAATGAGATATTTTGGAAACTACATCCGAAACATCATCCCAGGAAGGTTAAAGAGGTAATGAAAACAAATTCAAGGAGCACAACAAGTGGAAAGGTGGTGACTGACACAGTTCCTAAGGAAAACTTCAAAGTAGAATAGATGCAGAAAGAGATCACATAAGCCTAGGACGGACAAATATTGGGTAGACTATTTGTATATTTTGTTTCATTGTAAGTGTAACTGCTTGTTGTTGTCGTTACATGTTTTGGGGACTTTATAAATTGGACGAGAATAATCACTATTGGAAACAAGTATGTTTTTCTTTGACAGGTTATGTTGTTGGCTTGCTTATAAGTTGAAATGTTTGAGGAATTTTGGGATGAACAAGTTTTGTCATTCAGTTTGTCTACAGTTGCACCATGTGCTCAGTGATACGAGTGTTCAAGATGAAACTTGTTTTAAATGAAATACTTGTTAAATATTGTACTAGAAATGACTATTTTTTTGTGGACAAAGCCAAATGTATTGTTGAATTTTTGTAGTGAAAGTAACTTTGTGTACAAACTCAGTTTGAGGACACTAAAGAAACACTTGAATTAGTGCACGTCTCGCATTGAATTTCTTTTTATTTCCAAGATGAAAAGTCAAGTTTGTCTTCAACAATGGAACTTCAAAATGAAGTTGTTTGAGACATGAAATATGGGTTTAAAGGGACTATTCAGATTCCATCCATTATCATTTTTGTTCCTACATGGTGATAAGAATTTTGGTTTGATTCTTGATAGGATGGTAAGGTATTCACAAAGAGGATAGGTGGAGTACCTTGATTGTAGCTTTAAGGAAGGAATTTAAAAGAAAAATTTAAGGATTGAGTTTGGGAATGTTTTGAGTTTTTGCCTCATTTTGTATACTAGGAGAAGCTAAGTTACGTAGTCCAAAAGTTCCTACAGGGGAGGTATGATTCAAACATCAAAATTTAAATCAAAGATGAAAGTTCCCTAAATATTTTAAAATTTGTGTCAAGTCACAATGTTCTTCGTTCTTATTTGAATGACACTTGTTTCACCTCCATTTGATGTCATATGAGAAAGTTATGTTTTTCTGATCGTTTCGCTCAACAACTAAAAAAATTTGCAGGGTTAGTTGACTGGGAAGTCGTACCATTGACTTTAGCATGTTTATTGGGCATGTACAGACCAATACTCACTTACCAAGTTGTAGCCCCATACATGTTAGGATGGTGCATCTTAATTGGTTGGATTTGTTTGTGGTGGTACAGTGAGAGAATGTGTCTTGGCCCAACCAGAGGCTACCACTTGACACCTTTTGGTAGGTAAAACAATTGTTAAGGTTTTGGATAGCCTCAGGTAGGATGAAAGTTGTGAGCTCCATTGACCAACTCCAATGCCTTAACACTACATTGTAACGTGTTTCTTATCCCTATAGGGAATGGGTCCTATATAAACCTTCAATGGGCGTTTCTAGAAGAGAGATCGGGTGGTGAGCCCGACCCCTTCACACCTACCATCACACAGGAAAAATGATGCAAAGGGGGAGTGGTTGGGGACCAGCCCTGGACCATAAGAATCATTACCCCACAATAATAGAGGCAAATACTAACAATTACTTAGTGAAGAGGGGCTTCAGACTAGCCCAGCCCTTGCTCATAGTTCCTCCACAGGATGAAGCATCGAGTATTTAGGACTTGGGTAGATTTAAAGGTTAGCCCCAGCCACATTGTCAATGCATAACCACCTGCTAATGATTCATAGCACTAGCATGGTAGGGGAAGGTGGTTAACCTGGGCCCCTAGTGACATCAATTGGCATGCGACCAAAAGTCTTGAAGAAAAAGCGCCTAAGCCAGCAATAGTGGGCCGTTGGCCCAACCCTCAGCTAGATGCACCATGTGGACACATTTTAGCGCTCACATGAGTTAATGGAAAAACTAACTATGCAACAATTTTCACCTTTGGTGAGTGAAATTTTCACCTCTTGAGCATATGTCAGCGCAAAATTATCACTCTGCTTGTTGGTTTATCCAGTTTGTAGGATAGATAATAGGAAAAGGTTAAGAGAGCCATAACCAATTGATTTTTTGCGTATTGGAGCTCAAGAAGAGTCCAAATAAGCATTTTTTGAAATTATGGATCTAATGAAAACCTCTGTTGGCTGATTGGAGTACATCTGAGGAGACTTTTGGCAAGTTTGAGTCCATGGATGTCAGGATCAATTAGTGTTTTGCAGGAGGTATTGAAGGCTTTTGAGCATGGAGAGGACCTTGGCGGGGTTTTCTAGCCTCCAGATGTTAACTTCAGTAGTAGTGAATTATTTGGTACAACTCATGTTTGTCTTTTATCACTGTGTCTTATTGAGAAAAGCTCTCCTTTTGTACTATAATGTGGAATTGTTGTAATTGTTTTCTCAATTTCAGATCAAGCATAGGGTCTTGATGTGAGAGCCCTTTTCTTGATGATTTTTTCATGACTGATTGTAGGTTTTCATGCTTTTGAGAGTGAGAGTTATTTGTATGAGAATGTTTCCTTGAAGGGGAAACTAGCCACTCATATTTTCAGCAAGTTAAATTTTTTGATTGTTCAATGTTGTATCAATTACTTTAGCCTAATTTGTCTTTTCTCTAACAATGCATGCAATCATTAGTGGTACAATCAATCATAAACGTAACTGAAGAAATTCAAATATATGCAGTGATAGAGAAGACAACAACTCAACCATAAGATACAACATAGTGATCCAAGACGAGGGAAAAAACCCACGGTGGGGGGGTGGGGGGGGGGAAGCCTTTCAAACCTTCTTCTTTAATAGATCATCATAAAAGGATTTCAGAAGTGAGTACAATAAGCCCAATACATATGATTTGCAGCAAATAATAATAAATCAAATATATAGATGTAAATATCTTCTATAATAGAAGAGAAACCCAGATCTACTAGATCACTAAATTTGACTAAATATAATATGTTAAAACCATAGATCTGAACTGTGCCACCCTCATCAACACTATCTGCAAGTGACTGAAACTTTTGGTTCCCTCTCATGAACACAATATGTGAGCGATTGTGACTATAGAGTCACTCCCAGAAGCTCTTTATGTGTGCAGCTATCACACTGAACTAAAATTACCCAAATTATCTCCCTTACTGATATGTACGAGCGATTTAAAAACCCAATGTACCACCCTCACCGAGTTGTGTGAGTGAGCAAGATGACATGGTCGCTCCCAGGGCTACCTTGTGTGAGTGAGGAGGGACCAGAACCTTCTGACCTACCTCTGAATCCATATTCACTCTCACTAAACTATTAGTGAGGGATCAGAGATCCTGAGTCAGTCTCTTTCCTACTCTGTGCCTATGACCGAGGAAAAAAAAACTTATGTTCTATGCCAGCGACCAAGATCGAAAAAACCCTAACCTAGAGAAAAGCATTCACTAGTAATTTCAAACTCTATGTGAACTTCTGTCGGCAAACCTATGCGAGCAAAAACAAAATACAAGAATAGAAACATGTCTTGATCAAGTGATCTGAAATGAACTTGAGGTCGCTTCATTTTATAGGATTTCTCAAGGGTTTACTTTTGGTTGAGGTTGACCCAAGCAGTTAACCAAGAAGTTAGAGAAAACCCATTCCTTAATGAATGAATCAATAAAATAATTCAAAACTTAACTTCTTCTTAACCAAATCAGGTAACCTTTAGGTCAATTTTGGTCTTATCGAAAAGAGGAATTTAATGAAATCATCTTCTTGATCATCTGAGCTATCCATTGTGGAATTTCACCCTAGTTTCAAAATTAACACTCCATGTAAACTAAGAAGAATTACAATTACTGAAATTTGTCAGTTTCTCTTTACCTCATCTTTTCAATTTGTTGTAATGCTCTACTTGACATTAACTACTAAAAATTTCCTAGATCTAGAAGAAGAAGAATCGGGGAGCAATAGGTTCCATGCATATCAAGCAATAAGATTATATATATCATGCACGGGAGCACATCTACAACCCAATCCTATCACCTACCGATCTTCCTAACAATGAGCCTTAGTAGTCATGTGGTAGAACACCTGCATCATAATCGACTTGGGTTGTACACCTGTTGGCTTGATGGGCCCTGACCCAGGTTCAACGTTAGTCCGCAAAGGAAATCCCTACACTACTGTCCCTTTTAGCAGCAATTCGTAGAGCGTGGACTAAATTTTCACCCAAAAAAGTATGGGGGGATGCAAGAACCAAGTTTCTGCACCTTGAGATGTTTGTGATGTCAGTTTTATACCTTAGCTCTGCCTTTGTCCATATCGATAAGCCTTTAGGGCTTATCGACGTACTTTTCTATTAGTCTTTTAGAACCCCTACGATGGTCTACGATCATCCTTCGCATAACCCTAACAAGTGATCTCGGAACTTACGTGCCTCTGTAACTACTTTGTTGTATAGTTCCCTGAATTATCTTAAGTGTTCACCAATTCTATCATGCAATTAGGATTATCTTTGTGTAAACATATATTTCTACTTGCGTTCATATAACATAGGAAACATATAGATTCGTGCATCAATTTAGTAATAAAACATAAACCTAGTGCTTAACATAACACAATCACATGCAATTTGACATTAGTAAAATACTTAGAAATTTCAGAATACTCTTCTTTATTGATCATCCAAATTTTTAGTACAGACTCTAAGTAACCTGCACACATAGTTATAGGGGCCTGCCGTAGGCCATTGTGCACTTAGCTATAAAGCCTCTTTCCTATGCTAAGACTCTCGCTCTTAGCTCTTTACAGACTCATCAATGACCCTTTCTCCATCAACTGAACTAAACTGACTATCTTAGACTCTTCTAATACCCCCTTTTTATACAATCCCATGGTCTATGTACCAAGGGAAAATCTCATAAAGTTGACTCAACCTATCTAAAATAAGGGTAGAAACCCTTTTTGACTCTTGATATATTCACGCTCCGTGATCACAAAATGCAGAGACTTTACATTTGCTTTATACAAAATTCAGGCTTTTTTCCCCAAAACTTGGGCCTTTAACCCCAAAATTGACCCCAGGGGACATGCTCCCAACAGGCCCCCAACACAAACATGGTGACTCACCCTTGAGTCACTCTGCCGGTGTAGAGATCTTGTTGTGAAGACCTCGCAGCTTTACTTGGACTACTGCAACTTCACTACAATGTGTTTCTGCCTGCTTCATCTTCTCAACCAATTGTTGTGTCACTAGGCTTGTACTATATTACTCTATCTTCTATTGAGTTGCCTGCAAACCATCCAGCTTTCCTTCAATGGTGGAAATGAGAGCATAGGCTTTATCAAGCCAAGGCCCTATTCTGGCCTTAAGGACACTCTCTTTGCACTGCACTGCATCCACCTTCTCCCTTAATTCCTTTTGCCTCCTTTAGTTTTGCTAGCCTTTGCATAAGGGTGATGGTGTGCACTATCACTTTGACTTCATCATATCTCTGATGCATCACCTAGGCCTACATTTCCAACCTTTGCAAGGTGGGATCCTCTTAGAAATTGGTAACCACTCTGAGTACCTACTCAAAGAGCACGGTACACTTTGTTACGATGTTGTTCACTATTGCCATGATGTCTTTCATTGTTTTCTTGTGCTTCTCTTTGGCTTCTAGTGGGGTTGAAGGTCGAGCCTCCAATTGCAGTTCTGCAATCTTGAGGTTCAAGTCAAACTAAACCTTCACCAAATCTATTATACTGTCACACACTCCAATAGAAAGCTTTTGAATATGGACATCTATTGGCTCATCATTGGGAATCCCCAAGTCTAGGACAGACCTGCATGCCTCAGCCACCAGCCTGGTTGTGTGGTCATTTTTTTGTGTGATGGATTTGATGAGGTTAATAGAAAAATCTCTTTGTATCATCATCTAAGCATTGTTGACTTTTTGATCAGTGATTACTTGTAATGCACGTTGTTTGCAAGCCCAAAGTTTTGTGATCATGCCATCCTACAAATTATGAAGTGCCTCACTGGGAAGCATAGTTAAATTGACCCCAATTCATTTGAGGGCACTGGTAGTGGGCCTGTTAGCTCCAATATTTGTGGTTAGTTCTCCCTTTGGTAGCAGTATTACCTAGGGATCCAGTGTGTGAACCATCCCAGCTGCTTCTGATGATTCAGGCACCAAACTAGTTGACACTACATTGCTTCATCTCACGCTGGTTTGGACATATGATGCCTGCATATGTAGCTCATGAAGACCTATTTGAATGACACCCAAGGCTTGCTTTTAGTGTAGCTTGGACTGCTACAACACTTCCGCAATGGCATCTGTGACCGTATCACCGATATCATTTAAATCACCTTTTGTTAAGGTGATTGGATCGAGAGACGTCTTGTTGGCCATAGAATTCTTTCACGGCCCTACCTTCTCTGGATCTCTATTATGCTTAACATGAAATGGAGTGGTCTCTAGGTCCTCTCCTCCCTAGTCTGACTGCTAGTCCTCCTCCTCTACCGCTAAAGCAGGTGACATCTGACTCATGTTAGAGCTACACTCCTCTTCTTCTGCTTGTCCTCCTGCTTAGTTCATGGTGGTGTGCTCTGCCTTGGACTTGTCCTTAGCCTCCTTTTTTCTCTTTGTGGCTAATTGCTCCATCTTAAGCTTGGCATCTTCCCTTTTCTGCTACGCTACGGTCTTGCTATACCCAACTATCAAGTCTGAGGCAGTGCACCAATATTCCAACCAATGGTCGAAGACCATTGTAATCGTGTCATTTTTAGCCAAGTATGGTAGGTCATACAATTTATACTCAAGATCCTTTCATGCACGTATTGAGACCTAGTGGAAGGCGGCCTCGAACTCCACATACTCTTGCAGCTTCTCAAAAACAGTTGGCAACAACTGCGGTTTGTGGTTGATGGCCATATAGATGCTCATCTCCATCAAGATCCAAAAAATCTTGGTGTCCTTGATCCTTTGAGGGTCATTCATAGCCCATAATGAAATGAACTTCGCTACTTCTAGTAGGTCAAGCACAACCAGAGGAAACTGGATATCCTCGGGCAGCTCCCACGTGACCAGCACTATGGACAGCAACAAGCAGGCATAGTGGAATGTTTTGTTGTGATCTTGTGCCTCTCTACAGTTTGTGAGGAACTCCCTGTAGAGGTAGCATGCCCAGTTAAACTGTATGCCCTCCAAACACTGGGCCGCTAAGGCTACTACTGGTGCCGACACTTCATGAGCATGACACTTTCACATAATCTTTCCTGCCAATATTTGCATTGCTTCTTTGACTGTGGGGTCAACTATACTTGTGATGGTGTACCCACATGACTTCTTAGCGAGTTTGAGTTTTTCCTTCATTGCTTCAGTGAGGTCGCGGTTGCCTATCTTTCTGCCAAACACCATGGCTGGATTTTCTCCTAATTGTGGTAGTTGAGTGATCCTATGGATCAGCATGTCAGTGATGGGTATCAACTCTTCTACCAATATACACCCATGATGCACGAAGCACAGTAGTTGCTTGATCACTACCATGGTTGTGGGTGTGTGGTTGTAATGCGGAACCCACAACATATTTAACAAACATGCCTTATCCACCCCTTTCGACCACTTTCTTGGCTCCAATGTGATCACACTAGAGTCTTTGTAGAAGACATGGTGCATGAGTTAGTCCATCGCTAAATGGGGAAAGCGTTGTGCATCAGCCAAATCCAAGTCCTCCAATTTTAAAAGGGGTATGCATCTTAGGCATAGACTTTCAAAGACAATTTTGTCCGGTAGTAAGGGTGTATGCAATGTGACCTTACTTTCATCAATATCCTTCTAAACCTTCGTCTTGCCCCTGCATGGAGGAATGTACTTGGATAGCTTAGAAATCGAGTCAGAACCCTCCACATCAACGTCCTCTACCCCATCCATATCAAAGTCGTCCACACCCATGTGGAGTTCTTTAAACTCAGCTTCAGGCTCTAAGTCAATCACCTTACCCTTTTCCTACATAGTGGGATTTCCTGTCTGTGGGTGCTTTCTAGGTGATGCCAGCATCGGTTGTTGTGCTTTATGCTTGTCCTTCTTTGATTTGGAACCTCCTTGGTCGACATGGGCCTCAACCTGGGAGTCCTCGGGGATTTAGGAACTCCTGCCAGTACTTCTACACTTTCAACCTTTGAGGAAACTCTTTGAGCTTCCATTACTACCTCCAGTGTCATTCCTTTAGTTGTCATTGCTTCTCTTGCCCTTACGGCTTTTGTGAGTGCTGACATTATGCTAGAAAGCAACACCTGCATCTTTGTTGGAAACTTCTCAAACACTGAACTTGCTATTAGGGATTCAAATATCTCAGGGTTCATACATGCCTGAGAGTTTAATACATCAATTCTCAAAAAGCCAAGTGTTTTTCACTAGGAAGCCAACTATAATTTATAGGAATTTTCGAAATCAAATCCAATCGTTCCCTCATAACGCGTCATAATTGTGGATTGGCGGCACATTTTCATATATATTACCCTTAAATTTCGACTTAAATTCTACCCCCTTGCTCCATTTGGCTATTTTTGGATTGTCAAGTCATGAACAGTGACCATAATGGTCACTTTCTGCTTGCCCTGCGTGGTCCCTCCTTGGGTAGCATAGCTACCTGCATGTGTCTGTTGACACTATGAAATTACTTCATTTCGTGAATTTCCCCAACCATTCAACTCCCCAACCTGGGGAGTGTAGCTTATAATCCCTTGCCTCCTTTTAGCTTCCTGGAGTGTTAATACTTTGCTTCCATCATGTAGTCATCTAGCTGGATCATCGATATGTGGCTTTAATCGGCTGCCATTCACTCGTCCTTGGAGTGGTTCTCCATCCCATTTTACCAATTGAACTGCTCCACCTCCTTCATGACATAGGGCCCCAACCAATGCATCCTAAATTTCCTTTTAAAATTATCAAACTTGTTGTCATATAATAAAACCAGATCATTTACCTCAGAGGTGTGCCATTTGATGTGTCGATTATGCCATGCCTTTCCACGCTCCTTTTGAACCCATCGATGGAATCCAACTAGAAATCTATCTTCTTCAAGCTATGTTAGCTACACAAGCCTCTCCTCCAAGGCTCCACGATATGCCATTCCCGTGAATGCCGTTATGCACAGACTAGGTACAATGTACTCCATCACCATCATAGCTTCCGTGCCATAAACCAGTCTAAATGGCATTTTTCTAGTCAACTTCTTGCAAGTCATTCTATAATCCCATAGCACCGCGGGTACATTAACATCCCAATCCTTTCTTTGAGCATTCTAAACCTTCGTGAGCGCGCTCTCCAATATTTTTTTAAACGCTTCCACCATCCCATTAGCCTGCAGATGATAGGGTGTGCTCTTCTGATGGTACACTAGAAAATCTTCTATCATCATGTTGATTGTCTCATTGAGAAAGTGTGAACCAAAATCACTCATTAGAATTTTTGGACAATTGAACCTTGTTAGTACATACTCAAAGAGAAATTGGTCCTACAAAGTCAATCACCCACTTCTCGAAGGTTTGTAGTGATCTCTACAAATTCAACAGCATCTCATCTGTGAGTGAGGGTCTTCCCATCCTTTGGCATGTGTTGCATGCTCTACAATACGCTTTTGAATCCTTATGCAAGGTTGACCACCATAACCCAGCACGTAGAATCTTCTACGTTTTTGCTTTTCCTGCATAATGGCCTCCCATAGCTCCATCATGAGCCTCAATAAGGATGTTGTTTCATTCAAACTCTAGCACATAACGTCGCAATATTTCATATGTTCCCATTTTATAAAAGTTCCCTGCAAAGACAGAAAATTTTGTCACACGCACCACCAGTTCTTTCTTCTGTTGGCTTGTATATCCTTCTAGAGCCATACCTGTCATCAAAAAGTGTATAATAGCTTTAAAGTGACTACCCGCAATGCGCACTATAAAGAGTTGCATGTTAGGTAGCCCCTCATCCAAATTATTAGGTTCCTCTCTCATTTCGATGCATGACAAATGATCCGTTCTAGCATTCAAACCTCCTAGTTTCATAATAACTTCAAGATCATCCTCCTGGAATAACAACATCCACCTGCATATCTTTCCCCCAAATACAAGCTTCTTGACCAGTTGTTTCCATGTAGAATGGTATGTATACATCTTAAAGTGTCCGGCGAACAAGTAGTGCTTGAACTTCCGGAGCACGTACACAATAGCTAATCGTTCGCACTCTATTGTGTAATAATTTTTCTCCACTTTGGACAGCTTCCTACTTGCAAATGCTATAGGATGATCCAAGTCCCCTTCACCAGCTTCTGTCAATATTGCTCATAGCTTAATACATGATGCATCCAAATGCACATGAAATTCCTTCTTCCAATCTGGGAAGCTTGATTATGACCGAGATCTTAGCTAGGTCTACCATCAAGCCTTGTGTGCATATCACATGTCTTGGCAAGATTCTAAAAGGGACACAAAACAAAAATTTCTTTAGATTGAGTGCAATATGGTATCACTGGCATGTATCTAGCATCAAGCACATACTTGCCACACAGAGCTTCATTAGTCTGAAAACTATCCAATCACCAACGTATACTTCCAGAAATTTATGAATAAAATCCTTGAACACCGCAATGACTACAAGGGAAAATATCATCGGTGTGTTCTTTAGCCCAAAAGGCATCACTATATACTGGAAGCATCCCCATTCAATCACAAAGGTTGTCTTACTTCTATCATGTGGCATGAGCTTGATTTGATGGTGCCTAGATAACCCATCAGTGAAGGAATACACTTCTTGTCCAACAACGATATCCAGGACCTCATCGATGAATTGAGTTGGGAAGGAATCATGCACGCAGGCATCATTCAAATTCTTTAGATCTATGCATATCCTTATTTCTTGCTTCTACTTCTTTTCCAGAACCACTATTGGGCTTACCCAATCAGATTCTTCCACCAGTTAAATAATTCCCGCCGCGAGCATCTTCTCTAACTTAAAGCAGACCCTTTCCTTATACTTCAGATTGAGGTGGTAAGGTCTTTGTTTCATAGGTTTTGCATCTAGTTTTAGGGTGATCTTTATGACACCTAGGTCTCCTATTATTCCTTTCATATTTGAAAACTTTGTTGGGAACAAGTCCTAATATTTGCAGAGCAGTTCAACGACCTTATCTACTATCGCATCATCTCAATAATCCCCAATCTTTGCAAACTTTGGTTCTGCCTCCATGCCAATTTTCACCTCTCTAATTCTAAGCAGATCTATTATGTTAGAGTTCTCTAGTTTTTGTCCTTCTACTCCACGGCGACCTTCAGCCTTTGGGATATTAATATTTCTCGAGTCTTTGCCTTCTTCTTATGTTGTTCCATTGCAACACTCTAGCGCATGACTCAACTGGCTAGTCAAATAAGGTTGAATAAGGTCTAGAGGATCCTGCGGTATCCTAAACATGGTTGTATTAACCTCCTACAACACTTCATTGATGGATTCAAATCCATCCCCAAAACTAAACATCGTAAAAAATCCTTGGTGTAAAATATCCCATTCTTCGGTGCCATGATGGAGTTTTGTCTCCAAGTACCAACTCATTGGTATAATGTCCAAGGTATGACAAAATAGATGGACCCACTCCAACTGGGCCTTCACTCCATATACTTTAGTCCATTCATCGAAATTATCACAGGAATCATTCCTCCCGTCATACTTTTCCACTAGTCATACCTTTGGGTGGCCAAAGTGTATCCTCCTTTCTATATTCACGCCAATCTTAAAAAATCTCCTTGTCTCTACCCCACCATCTTGCGGGTGTAGTGCACGACACCCAATCGAATGCTTGGAAGAGATGCTGTTGAAGAACTTCCCTTTTGAATGCATCCAAAAAGTGATCAATATCAGTTAACCTGTCATAGTGAGGCAAATTTATTACCTCTTATGATATGCAATGCAATGACTTGGTCATCATATTGTAGTGCATTGTCTAAACTTCGTGCATCTGGTTCTTCAAGTGCTCCAGTTCTTCATCCAAATCTAATGTTGAGGAGCTCTCACGGTCCCAGGAAATATGTCTGTCTGCTATTGGATTCATCCAATCTTGGACTTGTGTCATTATCTTGTAAATCTGGTTCGAAATGTCATCACTTTCATAGTCAGGGACTGGTTCTCTATAGTGCGGTCCTTCTGTAGGATCTAGTGGAAACATTACGTGGAGCAATTTCTTCTCAAATATCATCTTTCTCTTTTCTAGGTCGATTACACCATTCATGTCAATGGCCTAATCGATCCCAAGGAACATGGGGTAGGGATTCCTATTATCCACAATCTCTATTACTTCAAAATCCACCAGTGCACTCGCGCCTTTGATATCAACTGTTACCCCCTTCAACCTCCACATTCGGATGATTTTATGTTGATTCTCCATCCTTAACTAGATCAACAACCACTAGACCATAGGTCTCCCCATTCCTTCCCATGTTTGTTTTCACACGACATTCACATTAGACACTATATCCAAGATAACTTTGCCCATTTCGTATTCCCCTATCTGTGCAGTGAGTCTCATCTCACATCCAATCCTTTCTTGTGCTTACCAAGCTTTTTCACTATGTGTGGTTCACCAGTAGCATTGTCCTTGCCAATGCACCGATTGATCAGTTCCTGTAGTCCATTCAGAACCTTACTATTGCGGAGCAGTTTCATGCAGGTTTCCAAGAACGTGGTAATCATGGATGTGTCCATTTCTTCACCAGGTTTCTCCTCACTTTCTAAGGTATACGCCTCAGTGGAACTTTTCTTCTCTTCCATAGATTTTTCTTTTGCACATTCCAGATCAAACCCTGTCTCCTTTTTTGGTGCTTTACAGACCCAATCACCCTCTGCAGGCTACTTCCCCTTATCCTCACTAGTCCTTGTTCCACTTCGTATCATAATGTTTACCTTATGGTCTTCCTCATGAGGCTTATCCCTCATCATCTGTAGGTTTTGAGTCGGCTTTGGAGGTTGCACCCCTTTTTGTGAATCTTAGCGAATAATATAGGTCAATCCTCAGTCGCATGATCAAATTGAGTATAATAGTGGCATGACAGTTGTGTCAGGTTTGGGCAGCCTCTTGCCTAGTGTCTTGCTCCTATGCAATTGTAACAAATAAGCTTCCCTTAATCTCTACCATGTCCTCCTCCACGTCTACCTTAGTCGCACCCCTGATACTCACTTTTCACTCCTCTAATGCCTTGGTCCAGAGGTCATGTTTCTACCTACATCCTGTATGCAAGTGTCCTATTAATCATTAACTAATAACTATGGCAATTGCGCTCATCATGACCTACTGATGACAGAAATTGTAGAGAAGTTTTTGTGGTGTCTCTACAAATTTCTGTAGCAAATGGCAATTGTTGGTTGCATGTTTCCCAACTACTTGGCATATAGAACATCATAGCACGGGCCCTGTACTTGGCCCTGTTATACTCTCTCATCCTACAGACATTGGTCCCCTTGTTGCAACATAATTTTTAAAGATTGGACAATGATCTTTTTCATGCCCCTGACCTCTTCATTTTAGGCACCAGACTTCTTTGCGTGCATCTAGCCTTTAGGCTTTGCATTTTGACGCAACGGTTTTGCAACTACGCGTGAATCTATTGAAAACCCAAATTAATATCCTGAATTGGTGTCTTACGCAATCTCATTGTAATTTCCATGGCTTTTGCCTGGGTCCCAATCTTTTATTGTGATAGCGCAACCCTTAGGAAAGGCAGGAGTGAGACCACAAACCATTCGCAGTGCTGCCCATCAGTCATGTTCATGTTGGCTTCATGGATTGTACACTTCAATTTTTGATCCAAATTCCAGGGCGTCTCCCAAGGCTTCATCATGATCTCCTTGAATCCCACAATGGATTTCACTTGAGACATAGGTCTATTGAATTCCCTATTCATGCAGTCTAGATATCTGCCAACACGGACATTGGGTTCTGAATACTCTACTTAATGTACCACATTAGTGAGAAATCCTGCAAAGAACTAACCAACATTGCTTTCTTCATTTGATCATCTGTGATACCCTGATCTTCCCAAACAACCTTTACGATGAACCAAAACTGGTTTGGACATTTATTTCCTATGCCTTTGAGCATAGGTAGCTTTACGAAGTTCGTCATGTTGAATAGTGGTGGAGGTGGTGGTAGTGTGGGTGATGGGGTAAGTGGTAGAGTTGAGGATGGAGGTGGTGTGGATTGATGGGATGAGGATGGAGGCGGTGTAGGTATTCACAGGAACCCTTCTCTTATCACTTAAACGCTTCTGTAACTACTTTTTGTATAGTTCCCCAAATTATCTTAAGTGTTCGCTAATTCTATCATGCAATTAAGATTATCTTTTCATAAACATATATTTCTACTTGCATTCATATAACAGAGGAAACATATAGATTTGTGCATCAATTTAGAAATAAAACATAAACTAAGTGCTTAACATAACAAAATTGTATGCAATTTGACAAAAGTAAAATACACAGTAATTTTAGAATACTCTTCTTTATTGATGATCCATATTTTTAATGCGGACTCTTACTACCCTACACACATAGCTGTAGGGGTCTGCGCACTGAGCTGCGGACTTCCATCCTAGGCCTGTACGCACTCAACTATAGAGCCTCCTTCCTATGCTAAGACTCTCACTCTTCGGTCTTTATAGACTCATCAATGACTCTATCTCCATCAACTGAACTGAACTAACTATCTTCAACTCTTCTAAGACATCCTTTTTATACAATCCCATGGTTTGTGGACCAAGGGTAGATCTCATCAATCGGACACAACCTATTTAAACTAAGGGGGGAAACCCTTTTCGACTATTGATATATTCACACTCCATGATAAAAAAATGTTGAGACTTTACATTTCTTTACACAAAATTAGGGCTCTCTACCCCAAAACTTGGGTTTTTAACCCCAAAATTGACCCCAGGGGACCGATTCCCAACAACACCCCAAGTACACTCTCAAGTCATTCCCATCAAGTTGGCTTGCTTGACGGTATCATGCCAACTGTCGTATAATCTACAAACACCAAGAGGCGAGAAATATTCTCTGACCCTATAAAGATAGGGGAGCAACATTCTTCTACCCTGGGTAACCGTAGGTTTTAACCCCATACAGAAATTACCTATATACAAATTCTAAATCAGAGGAAAAATAAAAATGCGAGAGAATAACACATAAACACGTATACACAAAGATTTCCCACTAGATCCCAAAACCGGGACTACAAGCTTGATTTTTCATTATGTTCCTTTCAATGTTACAATACATATTTGTACATGCCAAAGCATCCAATACCATGGACCGAAAACCATCGCGTCCAAAACCATTGACCGAAAAACCATCGCATCCAAAAAACATGTGCAAAAATCATGCACAAAACCATAGGTGGGTCCGCCCAACCTAACATAGGGTCCAAAACCAAAATTTTCCGCGGCATTGCCCTGGACCCCATAAAGTGGGGTTACGGGTACCCCTCAAACCCCCTGTTCACTATGTGGAAAGAATATAACACAACCCAACAATCTCCCACTTGTTGTTTTCTTTCCACATGGGGCCACAGGAGAGCTTAGTTATTTTTCTAGCCCTGAAACACCCATTGTTTCTCTACACCAAGAGAACTTCTCAGAGCTAACAGATTTTGTCAATGCATTTGCAGTATTCTTCAAAGTGTCCACCTTTGCCAGCAACACCTTTTCTTTTTCTATCATATCCCTCACAAAGTGATACTGAACATCAATGTGCTTTGTCTTTGAATGATAAGCAGGGTTCTTTGCCAAGAAAATTGCACTATGGCTGTCACAGTCTATCCTTATAGCTCCCTGTACTAACCCCATACTTGAACACAATCTCTGCAACCAAACTGCTTCCTTGCTTGCATGAGTGGCTGCATGTATTCTGCCTCTGTAGTTGATAGTGCCACTACAGATTGTTTCTTACTCATCCAACTGACTGCACCTCCAAATAGGTTAAACAATACCCACTTGTAGATCTTCTCTGATCCAGATCTCCAGCCCAGTCTGCATCAACAAAGCCACGAATATCCAAAACTCTGTCCAATCTTGGTCTTCCTTGGTAGCACAAACCATAATCATTAGTGCCACGCAAATACCTAAAAACCCGCTTCACTGTTGTCCAATGCTCCTTCCCTCGTTTTGACATAAACCTGCTCAATACTCCCACTGCATGTGCAATGTCTGGTCTAATACAAACCATTGCATACATCAAGCTACCGACTGCACTTGCATATGGAACACGGGACATGTCCTCTTCCTCTTCTTGTGTCTTGGGACACTGTTCAATAGATAACCTCACACCTACAGGAATAGTAACCTTCACCAGTTTACTATCCTGCATATTAAACCTCTACAGTATTGTCTCGACATACTTCCTCTGGTTTAACCAGAGCTTCCTCTTTGCCCGATCTCTTTTAATTTCCATGCCCAAAATATAGTTTGCAGCACCGAGATCTTTCATGTCGAATTTGGAGGACAATTGGGTCTTCAAATCCTAGATAATTTCTTTGTCATTTCCAACCAGCAACATATCATCCACATACGCCCACGGGGCTTTGGATTGACGGTGAATGGGTGCACTGTTAAGGCACTCCTTGCGATAGGTCACCGGTTCAAATCCCCCGTGGGTACTTAGGTTAGTCTTAAC
>APFE030827850.1:51553-67788 GCA_000404065.3 Pinus taeda
GCTTGATTTTTCATTATGTTCCTTTCAATGTTACAATACATATTTATACATTCCGAAGCATCCAATACCATGGACCGAAAAACCATCACGTCCAATACCATGGACCAAAAAACCATCTATCCAATTCCATGGACTGAAAACCATCGTGTCCAAAAAACATGTGCGAAAATCATGCACAAAACCATAGGTGGGTCCGCCCAACCTAACATAGGGTCCAAAACCAAAATTTTTCGGGGCACTGCCCCGGACCCCATAAAGTCGGGTTACGAGTACTCCTCAAACCCCCTGTTAAGTATGTGGAAATAATATAACACAACCCAATAGTAACATATATGGTAGTGACCTATTTTCTAGAGTTCCCTCAACCTTAGGAGCCATCTATCTCAATTCCTCACCCTCAGAGCTCAAGCAGGGTGGGAAGAGTATTCTTACTGTCCTCGATTATAGGTGTCTCTTATTTGCAGGGGTTACATCCATTAGTCCAATTTGTTCTCTGAAAATTGAGAACTTCCTCTTTAGTAATGCCTTGGTGAGAATATTTTCAATTTGATCATCTCTCGATATGTGTTGGAGCTTGATAGCTCCTCTCAGAACCATGTCTCAAATGAAGTGATATAGAATCTCAATATGCTTGGACTTGTCATGAAGCACAGGGTTTTCTTCCAAATGAATCCCACTCTTGTTGTCATAGTATATCGTTATTATATCTAGGAACTATTCAAATAGCTCTACGAAGAACTTTCTTAACCATACCACCTCGCTGCTAGCCATGCTAGTGGAAATATATTCTACTTCAACTGTGCTCAATGCTACAAATTTTTGTTTCTTTCTCATCCAGTATATCATGGTAGATCCAAAGCTAAAACAACATCCGTATGTACTTTTCATGTCAATAACATTTACGACCCAATCAACATTAGTGTATCCATGAAGTTGAACATTTATTGCAGAATGTCTCAGTCCAAGTGTGTGAGACCCATGCAAATATAAAAATATGTGTGTGACATTTATCCAATGTCAGTGGTGGGGCTCGGTCATGAATTGACTCAATGTGTTTATTGCATAGCATATGTCTAGACGGGTGTTAACAAGGAACATTAGAGCCCCAATTAGTTGTCTATACTAAGATGGATTTTCAAAGCAGTCCTATAGCATCTCCACATAACTTCTTAAAGTTCATTTCCATTGGTGTAACCATGTATTTACATTCAGCCATTCCAACAAAATTATAATGTATTTTCCTTGTGAAAGGAAGATATCCTCAACCTTTCGCCACACTTCAAGGCCCAAAAGGTAGTGCATGAGACCTAGGTCATTCTTCTCAAATTCAAAGGCTAGCTTCCTCTTTCATTCGATCATCAAAGGCTCACCGTCTGTTAAAAATAGATTGTCAACATATAAAACCAAAATCAATGGCATACCTTAGACAACCATGAAGTAGAGATTGGGATCAACATTGCTTCTTCTAAATCCTAGCTTCACTAGATAACTGTCAATACGTGCATACCAAGCTCAAGGAGCTTGCTTCAATCCATACAATGCCTTATTCTACCTGGAAACATGTGTTCTTCGCTATTCCACTTCAAATCCTTTTGGTTGTTCAACATATACCTATTCCTATATAAAAATGTAAATGAATTCGGTCTTTACATCCATCTAATGAAGAGTCCACCCTTGAATTGCAGCAAGGGAAACTATAGAACGTATGGTTGTATATTGAGATACAGGCGAAAATATGTAATCATAATCTTCTCCCTCTTTCTGAGAGAAGCCTTGAGCCGTGAACCTTGCTTTATATGTCTCAATGCTGCCATCAATTCCATGTTTGATTTTAAATAACCATTTTTAAGTCACAACAGACTTCCATTTTAGTCTAAGGAAAATATACCATACATCATTTTTCATAATTGATTCACATTCTTGAGCCATAACATCCTTCCAAACTTGTTCTTTTAGCGCTTCTTTGAATGTTGGTAGTTCAGCGTGAATCATAGTACTCATAGTAGCAGCATATCAGATCTGATACCTGCATGGTTGTTTCCTTTCTATGAAGGATATGTGAATGAAGACATTTCTTTAAGTATACTGTAAAGTATCGTGGAGCCAAAGTGCTCTCTTCTTAGAGGGAGGATCACTTGGAGGAGGATCTAATGGAACCATAGACTCTATTACAACATCAACCATATTGGACTCAGGTATAGACAAACCATCCAAAACATCATAGTCGTCATTCTCTTCTTTGGGAGGAGGAGGTGGACAAATATCCCTTTCTTTTCCAAGAGATGCATCTTCATCAAATGTTACGTCCCTACTAATTTCAGCGTTCCTCTAACTAGGAATATAAATTCTAATGCTTTATAATTTTCACAATAACCTACAGACATACCTTTTCTGAGAGTAGCTTCTTGTTTGTTCCCTTTGTATTTTGGAGCATGAAAATATACTCGGTGTCCAAATACACAAATATGGTTGATATCGTGCTTAATGCTTGTGAATATTTCTTCCAGAGTCTTGTTTTCTAATGCTTGATGAGGTACCCTCTTATGAACATATACAGCGGTAGATGTAGCATCGGCCCAAAGGAAATTTGCCACCATTTGAGCAGGGAGCATAGCATGAGCAACTTATAATATAGACCTATTTTTTCTTTCAGCTAGATCATTTTGTTCACTATTATATGGAAGGATGGTTTCCTTCTTGATTCCATCTTTCTTGCAAAATTCTATGAATTATTTTGACATGTATTCTCCTCCATTTTTAGATTTGAATATTTTGATTCTCTTTCCTCATTGATTTTTCGATCAAGGTTTTGAATTCCCTGAATGCTTCAAAGGCTTCATCCTTGCGCTTAAGATAGTATATCCATGTCTTTCTTAAGAATTCATCAAGAAAGGTAATGTAGTATATATGACCACCCATTGAATGTATAGGCATCATACCACATATATCATAATGAATGAGATGGAGGATGTCATTTGTCTTGTTCTTACTCAAGCGAAATGGCCCCCCTATTTTATTTCCACTTTCACAACGTGACAAACTCCATCATGACGAGCCTAAACATCGTGAATACCATAAACCAATTTCTTCAATTTTAGAAGTGCATCATAGTGAATACGAGAAAGTCTGCGGTGTCATAATTTTCTCAGTCTGCGGTGTCATAATTTTCTCAAATTATTGGTATTATCAACCTATGCAATGAGATGCCTTCCAGTGACCCTATAGTGTCCTTCAAGTCCTGATAGTAGTGTGAAGGGATCCCTCATAGGTGAATCAATAGGCCAAGTTAGAACACTAGTTTTAATGAAGGAAACCCTCATCCCTTTGTCTTCCAATGTAGGTACATATACCATATTCCTCATTAATCTTGTTACATACATGACATCATGCAAGAAAACTAATTCCCCAGAATTTAGTTGAAATTTGATGTGCCCAAAATCTTCCACGGGATGAGTAGAGTTGTCTCCAAGAATTATCTTTAGCTTAGTTTCCCTCTCTACTAGATTAGAGAGGAATTATTTATAACTAGATAAATGATGGGTGGCCCCATCATCAACTAACCATCTTTCCCACGAATCCAATGGAGAAGAACTAGTAAGAGTAGAAATGAGAATGTGTTCAGATTTATTTACAACTTTACTTTCATACTTGGAAGCCCTTGCCTTCTTTTCAAGAGGATGATCTTCTTCATGGTTACTTGAGGAGTTTCTCATTCTTCTATCATCTCTTTTGTCATTGTTATTTCTTTTATTGTATTTTATTCTTTTGTTATTGTAGTTTCCTTTATTTTTGTAGTGTTGTCTCTTTCCTTTCTTAGGATAGTCCCATGCATAATGACCCTTTTTATGACAATTGAAGCATTCAACATGAGATGTTGATATTCCATTCCTTCTTTTCGTATTTTGAGAAGGAGGCTTCCTCGATGAATCTCCTATTGTCTTCTTTCATTTACGATGAGTGATGTATGCAATGGGCTCTCCATCTTCATGCTTTTGAATCCTTCCTCTTAATATCATTCTAGATTCTTCTTGAGTGAGTTTTCCAATGACTTCATCATATGACGGAAGAAAATTGTTGTTGTTCATAGTAGTAATGAAGTTTTCCAAAACAGAGGGGAGACCTCTAAGAGTCACAACCATTATCTCCATGTTAGGTACATTTTCTCCAACCCTTTGCAGTTGATCTCTAAGATGAGAGATCCTCATAATGTAATATTGGACAACTTCCCCTTTGTTCATATCTAATTCCTTGAGTTGATCCTTCAAGGTGATGATCTAATTTAGGTTTTTGACTTCATACATGTCAGCTATCTTATGGTACATATCATTAGACTTTCTTAAATTCCTAGTGTAAGCAAGTAAATGATCTTGTAAACCATCAACTATAATTTTCTTTGCATTGAACTCACCTTTCTTGTAGCTATTGTTGAGAGAAGTGGAAGCATATAGAGGCTATGGCATCCTTGAATGTATTCTAGCACATCATTGTTTTCATATGTGAAATTCAATATGACTTTCCATGAAGCAAAGTTTGATGCATCACCCAACTTTTCATGCTCCTTGAAGGTATAGAATGACATATTGACCTTGAATAGGAAATATTATTTCGAAAGAAGAGTTCTTGAAGGCTTTTCTCTTGCACTTGTATTTCACCTTATCTCTGATACCATGTTAAATTTTCTAATTGTTCAAGGTTGTAGTTACTTTAGGGAAATTTATCTTTTCATTAAAAATTCATCCAATTATTGCAGTATAATCAATAATGAATGTAATTGAAGAAATAACAATATATGTAGTGATAGAGAAGACAACAACACAACCATAAGAGGTAGCAGATTGGTCCAAGACTAGGCAAAAACCCCACGAGAGGGAAACCCTTTCAAACCTTCTTCTTTGGTAGATCATCATAAGAAGATTTCAGTTGTGAGTACAACGACTGATAAGCCTCATCATTGGTTTCTATATGGGCCCTAATTCACCTCCTAGCTTAGTCAAACCAACTTTTCTCACAAGTTATTACATCTTCTTTATTTTATTTTGTTTATGAGATGATTTAGAGTTGGATATTATGCCTAATGGACTAATATGCATTGAATGCAGGATTGAAGGAGAAAATCAAGGAATTTTTACAAATACTAAGGTTGAAACTCGAATGGGACAAGGGAGAGGGATTTTAGGAGGTAAATCATCCTCATTTACTTATCCCCCATTCGAATATTCCTCCGTCCATCACACTAGCTCGGAGTGCAAGCGTCGAAGCCATGAGGATTAGAAGGGAGCCGATCAAGTGAGAAACAAAGAGCTAGTTTATCTCAACTTCGGGAGTTGAGCCTCCCTAATTTTAAGGAAGTCATTGGGGATTTCAGTTGTATAAGTAGAGAGACATAGAGCCTCAATACGATTCGGATTTTTATTGTAGAACTCTAAGTTTTTTTTGAAATCCAGACTTGTGAAAGTTCTATTGATGTAATTTGTTGTTTTGCTAATAAGAATGAGTTTTGTTTTGAGCCAACACTGAGTTAACTCAAAGGGTTGAATCTTTTGGGTTAGGGCTTTACCCTAGCATTTAGGCTTTCCTATCATGTAGGCTTTCCTGAAATGGAATGTTTTTAGGCCAAATCAATGGAAAACCTCTAGTAAGTCACCAAAAGCCTCCCAAGGTTATTCCACACCATCCAACCACCTCATAACCCTTCCAGCCATCCTCAAACATCCTTAATTCACATACCATATGAACAGAATAAACTAGTTTGCATACTTGATTTTGCATAAAAAGACAAAAAGGCAAAAATGATTTAGTTCAATCTCTTTACTTTCAAATTAGTGATGTTTGATGCTTCTTACTTCTATAACTTAGATAATAGCATTTGGTTCATGTTGATTTAGCATTGCTGTAAACCACATTTTCTTAACAGTTAATTAGGAGATGGTGTGATTTAGCAGTAAATGTCAACCTTCTCCCTTATTGCAGTAGAGTAGCTATCTCTTAGAGTAGATTTAGCTTTCTTCCATCAAGAAATCAAGCTTCTTCTGACTCCATAGAAGTTTGGCTTGAAACCCCAGTGGTCTCTCACAAACTGAACAGTGGCAATAAGTAGAACCATCACTTTTACTTGTGTATACAACAAAGTCACCTCCAAGTTTGTACGAACCCCGGGTTGATAAAGTAAATCTAGTAGCCAAGGAGTTGCAACATCCATGCTGTAATACTGGCACTCATCGCTTTTTTCCGCCATTGCCGAGGAGGTTTCTGAGTAAAATGTGATTACTTCTTTCTTTTCTTCTATTTCTTGTCTTCAATAATCTGCCATTTGTTTATTTCTGTAAAAGTAATCTAGTTGTTTCCTTTCTTCCATTTTGCATTTTGTGCTTTCCTCTCCATTTTGCAGGAAATATTTCAATTCAGTAGGTAGCTTTTTGATTTAGTCAGTAGTTTTTATTCAATCCACAATTTCAATTTTGTAAAGTACTTTCCAATTTTGATAAAGATACAAAACCAAACCAAAAACTTTTCCTTTCATGCCTCGTAGGAATAGGGACAACTTAGGGAATTTTTTGCCAAATACGCCCACTGCATCAAAAAACCAACCTTCCCTCTTCTTTGGTGGCTGTCAACTGGAGGAACCCTTATGTGAGCAACCTGACATATTTGAAGAACCTACAGGTGAAGAAGAAGAAGAAGAACCCATTCCTACTGAAGCAATGGCTCAAAACAGAAATTATAGATGGAATTGAGAGAGTTGAGGGTGCCTTCACCATCAAGGAAACCAATGGGGACACTAAGATGAAACATATAAGCCCTTCCTCCCCACCTCATTTCCACGGCCTAACCATAGAGGACCTTGACACTTTCCTTTTTGAGTTTGTTGTTATATGCCGAACTTATGACCATATCAAGGATGAGCAGAAGTTAAAACTATTTCCATCTACCCCCAAGGATGCAACATTGTACTGGTTCATGGGTTTTCCTGGGGATAGCATCACAACTTAGGCTCAGTTGTAGCAATCCTTTAACAACAACTACTGGGACTAGTGTCGGTCAAAGGATGCTAAAGAGGAAATTTTCAAGATTACCATAGGTAATGATGAATCCCTATAGGATTACGAAGATAGATTCCAACTTAGTTACAAAAGGGCCAGGTGCACACTTGACCCTGAGTCACTGAAGTTGGTCCTGCTTAGGGGAAGTAAGGGAAGGTCTTCTGGATACCCTACGTTTGTTATCAAGAGGAGATATCTACCAATTACTGTATGAGGATATCAAGACTGTCTTTAGAAACCATTATAGGGTAGCTAGGAAAGAGGGTAGGGGTAGTCAACCTATGGTCAATACATCCTCTTCCAACTCATCCATCAAGGGTGAAATTGGAAACATGTTGGAAGATTTCAAAAGTGAGATGTTGCAAACCCTTTCCTTGTAAATGGACACTATTCACATTAAGAGAAAGCAGAAGAAAGCATAGAGAACCTTGGCCAATGTTTGTCCTAGATGCACCAGGAGGCATCCTAGTAATGAATGTCCATTGAATTCTATTGAAACTTGTACAGTCTATGAAGAAAACCACTCCATAGACAAGTGCCCTTCTTTGCTTGGACTCAAAGCTATATATCAAGGAGCTGAGGGGTAACTGAGCAGCTCTACTACATAAACCAAAGGAGACCTCATATTCCTAGACCATACGAGCAGGGCATGCAAGGATCGTCCCATGCATATTACAACCCCAACCAAACCACATCTGTGCCTTACTAGGGACCCCCTACTCATCCTTCCTGGTCTACACCCCCTCCTTGGTCCTTTGCATCTCAGTATCCCTCCCAGCCAGCCAACCAATCATTTCAACTTTATGCTCTGCCACAACCTTAGTGGAATGCACTGCCCTAGGGGTCGATGCCCCAATATAAAAATGCTCCAACTTTATTTCCTCCACCACCTTCCCAGCCATGGCTGCTACACTTTGCTCCACCCAAGCAACCCTAGATTCCTTCCCAACCAAATCCGAACCTGAAGAATAGATAGGCTCAGGAAGTATACAGTGGAGAGACATCATATCCAACTTATGCTATGGAAATCTAGGAGATTAACCTGAGATCTGGGAGAGTTCTCCCAAATAACCAACCTCCACCTCCACCTAGGGAGTTTGAGGAAGAAAGAGAGGAAAGAATTCTTAAAGTGAATCCACCCTTTCCTAATATATTATCCCAACCACTCTAGCCTACCCCAAAAGAGTATGAACTTCTTAGAGAATTGAAAAATCTGTGTAAATATTCCACTTCTCCAAGCAATAAAATACGTTCTTATTTACAATAAGTTGACTAAGGATAAGTGATTCAAGAATCCAAGGAGGCAAAGAAGGGATTCCCCTACCGTTAATTTCATTGGACAATTGTCCGAATTAATGTTGGGGTAGGTAATGTGTCCAAAATATTTGGATCCTCAAAGCCCTTTAGTAGATGTGCACATCAATTGCACCATTGTCCCACACGCTTTGGTCAATCTTGGGGCTGCCATTAATGTGATCACCAAGGACACCATGCTCAAGCTCAACCTCTAATGTTCATTTAGGAAGACCGCACAATAACCCCTTAGGGGATTGTGGAGGATGTGATGGTCTCCATTGACTCTTGGGATTACCCTACATATTTCCTACTTCTCCAGCCTAAGGCTAAGCTTACTGGTTACCTTGTCATCCTTGGGAGAACATGGTTGGCCACTTCTGATGCCTAGTTAGCTACAGAGTTGGGAATATGACCATCAAGAATGGGCATATGTCTAAGCAGTTAGTCCTATGCCCTCCTACTCAACCATATCTAGAGGATGATTTACCTCATGGTTGGAAGAGGAGGAATAAGATGAATTTTATTCCGCCCAACTTTATACTTTAGAAATAACCATGGGAGGAGTACAACAAGATGGGTATGATTTGAATGAACACCTACTCCAAAGTCCAACTCCCAGTCATTACCTTTAGAAGATGTAGTAAAGGAAACCCAAAACAATCATCCAATTGACTTATTCTTGGCTGATTCCAACCCACTTCATGTCAAAAACATATAATTCGGCCCTAAGAGAACCTTGAAAATAAATCCATCTCTTTCTGCTCTCTAAGAAAAGAAGTTATGCAACATGCTAAAGGAAAATATAAAATCCTTCACTTGGAGTTACAAAGAAATGAAGGGAGTACACCCCTCATTGTGTACTCACCACATGTACATCAAAGAAGGTTGCAAGTCAGTTCAGAAACCCTAAGGGAGGATCAGTCCAGCTCTTAAAGGTATAGTCAAAGAAGAATTTCAAAAACTACTAGATGTAGGATTCATTTACCCTATCTCCAACATTGAGTGGGTCTCTCCTTTGGTGTTATTTCCAAATAAAAATGGTAAGTGGAGAATTTGTGTTGATTACAGGGAATTGAAGAAAGACACAAAGAAGGATCCATTCCCTCTACCCTTGATTGACCAAGTGCGAGATGACCTGGTAGGGAAAAGGTTTTTCTCTTTCCTAGATGGATTCAATGGGTACAACCAAATCCAGATCAGCCAGGAAGACTAGGGTAAAACAACCTTCACTTGTCCTTCAGGTTCTTTTTCCTATAGGGTCCTTCCTTTTGGCCTATGCAATTCTCTTGCCAGTTTCTAGAGAGCGAACCTAAGTATTTTCGCCGAATTAGTCCATGATGTGGTGGAAATTTATATCGATGATTTTACACCTTATGGATGTCATTTTCAAGAATCTTTGTCTAGCCCAGGAAAAGTACTGCACAAATGCATTGAAATTAACCTGTCTCTTAGTCTAGAAAAATGTGAATTCTTGATGACTGCAAGGACCGGGCTAGGTCATGCAATATCTTAGCAAGGACTGTAGGTGGACACAAACAAAATAACTATCATCAGAAGGGTCCCACTTCCTCAAAAGCAAAGAGATGTCAGATGGCCTCAACTTTATTTAGTTTGTTGGCCAAGGACTCTGAATTTATATGGTCAACAAGCTGTTAAGAGGCCTTAGACATCCTAAAGGACAAGTTAACCACTGCATTGATTCTCTGAGGCCCAAATTGGGCCCTCCCCTTTCATAGTCATGTTGATGCCTGACATAAATCCATAGGAGCATCCCTATGTCAGATAGATGGAAAATTTCCTTATGCTATATATTTTATGAGTAGGAATCTGTCAAAGGCTAAACTAAATTACACAGTGACCAAAAAGGAACTCATCACTATTGTGCATTCATTGAAAAAATTCAGCCATTATATTACAGGCTAACAAACATTTGTCCATACTTACCATGAAACAATCAAATATTTAATGAATAAACTAGATGTGCATGCTTAGATTATAAGATGGTTACTTTTATTATAGTAGTTTGATCTAACTATTGTTGATAAGCCTGGAAAGGAAAATGTTGCTGCAGACTTTTTCTCCAGAGTAAATTTGCCTACAGGTCAAGAAGGAATGGTTGATGACTAGCTACCGGACGAGCCCTTATTTTCTATTTCAATTCTCTCTCCATGGTTTGCTGATATAGAAAACTATTTGATATTAGCACAATTCCCACCAAACTTTCCTCCAAAGAAAAGAGAAAGATAGTACAGAAGAGAACCCCCTTCACTTGGATTGGGGGCAATATCTTCAAACTTGACCCAAATCAAATCTTCAAAATGTGTGTGAGGGAGGGGGAAGTCTTTGACATCCTTCTGAACTGTCATGATGGGCCTTGTGGAGGTCACTTTGTAGCAAAGAGGATAGCATTCAAATTGTTACAAGCAAGCTATTATTAGCCCACTCATCATCAAGATTTGAAAAGATATACTAGTCAATGTGGTTGGTGGCAAAGGATGGGGAGGCCTACTCCAAGAGATGAAATGCCTTTGTAGCCTCAAGTGACTTTCGAGCCATTTGACAAATGGGGCATGGACTTCATTGGGCCTATTGACCCTCCTTCATATCAAAAATAGTACATGATTGTGTGCACTGACTGTTTGACTAAGTGGGTTGAAACCAAGGAAATTAAGGTAGAAACAGAGGAGAATGTGGATGAGTTCCTAAGGGATAATGTATTCTACAAATTTGGGTACGCTAGAGATCTGGTCACAGACCAAGGAAGTTGGTTTACCTTCAACATTATTGAAGACTTTCTCAAAGAGCACAAGCTCAAGCATAGAACCTCCACTCCCTATCGTCCAGAAGCTAATGGGCAAGTTGAGGTGGCCAACAGAGTGTTGGAGAGCATCTTGACCAAAGTGGTCAGCAACAACATGAAGAATTTGGCATATAGACTAGTTGAGCCTACTTGGGCCTATAATACCACATGGAATACCACCACTGGATTCACACCCTATGAGCTAGTCTATGGAAAAAAGGCCTTGTTGTCCATTGAATTTGAGTATAACATGCTGAGGATGGCAGCCCAACTAGATCTAGATCTCGGCAATGCACAAAAAGAGAGATTGTTCCACTTGAATGGTTTGGATGAGTTCAGAATGCAGACCCTCCTACATACAGAGGTAATTCAATTGCAAAGGAAGATCTGGCAAGATAATAACATCAAGGAAAAGAAATTCGAAGAAGGTTATTGGGCTTTGTTATATGATTCTAGGTATAAAGACTTCAAGGGCAAGTTAAGGACAAGATGGCTAGGACATTATGTTGTATAAATATTCCATGATAATGTTTCAGTTTAGATCATAATCATAGATGAATAGGTCATCCCTTTACTTGTTAATGGACACTGATTGAAAATATACAAGAGACCTTTGTTAATACTAGATTTCATTAATGATATCAATAAAACAATGATGATAATGGAGCATGTTTCAGCTCTTGTCTCGCCAAATCACTACGAGAAAAAAAAATAAGGGATTAGGTGAAAACCTCCACAAGGGGCCTGAGTCCCACTATTGGGTTGAAAACCTCTTTGGGCAGCCTAATAGTGTAAAAAAAAAGGAGAGAACAAAAATATCCCTGGGTGAAAATATCTCCTGAGATGCCCAGGGAAAACACCTTGGATAAAACCTCTGAGAGGCAACCTAGTTGTTTAAAACAAAAAAACAAAAAAAAGGGAGACAAAAATAAAAGAGAAAAATAATGAAAATTTATATTTTTGTATGTCAGCAAGAAGGATGGTTGGGAAGAAAAGGAGAATCACCACGAGACCTATTTCACTCACATTTTATTTTTTCACTCATTTTCATTAATCACTCCACTATTTATCTCTTTATTTCCACTCATTTCCTTCGATTTACAAGGGGATTGTGTTTTCTACAGGATCCCCTATAAACCTACAAGATCCCCTGAAAACCTACAGGATGATATTGTAGGAATCACAGTGACCCAAAAATCCTACAGGAAGTGACCTAAAAGAAAAAATGACTTGCTATGTCAAGGAAATAGCACCCCCTTCGCCATCATTCCATAACCATACCTTACTCACCATCATTCCATCACCCCTCCATTCACCCTTAAAACAAAATTGATTTCCAAAAAAAAACATGAATCTTCAAAAAGAATGGAAATAGGGAGGAATAGAGAGCATCACCTGAGTATTCCTTTTCCTCCACAGTACTATTCTTTCTCTCCATCCATGTCACCATCCTCACAACCCCATAAAAGTGTATGATTAAGAGTTCTGAGGGATAAGTAGCTACATGACATCGTACAGGAAATCTTGTAGCAGCCTATCCCACAGAATACAAATCTTAATAACAAGCCTCGATCATGATGATCCAAGGGAAGAAGGAGCACCAAAGCATCACCACCACCACCATCTTCAACGACATGTACTTGCACAAACAAAAGGATCAGTAGAAAGCAACAAGAATGGAAGAAGAATAGCTTGCAACCAATACACACAACAAGCACCTGCAGTGTTCAACAACTGCAGCAAGGTATTCGCGCCACAAGTAAGTATCCCACTCACTCTCTCATATCCATCATGTAGTCAAAAAAATATAAAAGTTACGAGTAAGTCTGTTTATAAGAGAAAATGTGATGAGTTAACTTGGCCACCTTCGGTTAGTCAAGAAAGACAAAGCATGATTTTCTTTCACATGTGGAAACAATCAACTTAGAAACAAAGAAGAAGAAGGAAAAAATTACTTAAAGTGACAGATGCATAAGGTGGGAGCTAATTATGAGGAGCGGGAAGTGATGAGGTGGTAGTGGGGACCAACGGTCCAAAAATGGAAATGTACCTCTGTTTCCAGCACACCACCTCACCCCAAATGACCATAAGAGGAAATAATCATCATCCCAATGCATTCATGCATTCAATTCCTCAAAGCTCGCTCTCAAAATTCGGTCTCATACCCATGCAACCTACCGAAAGCAAAACTCCATCATTTTACTGCACAAGAATTCTTACAGGATTGCACAGGAATTCCTACATGATCGTGCATAGGAATTTCTTCAGTATACATAGAGAGTGTCTACAAGATAGGTCGAGAGGAGTTTCAAAGGGGAAATCTCGATGGTTGACCACAATAAACATTACGAAGAGGTAGGCTCCATAATTACCTTCCTCTTTCCAAGTAAATTGACCAAAAAATCCTCTAGTTTGAAGTAAATTTGGTAGTTGTGCAAGAGAATTGTCAACACAGTCATATCAATTTCTTACTTCTGCACTGTATCAACCATCTCACCTGCTTGAAACCTCACCAACCAAAATGACAAGACGGTTTAATAAGAGGTAGCCCACAAACACTATGAGAATCCAACAACATCCTCAGGTATTAGAAATCTTCACCAGGCATAATTGGTTGGGGTTTTTTGAAAAATTCAGAGGGTATGATGATGAGGTGGCATGATATTTTGCTCTCTCCCTCATTCCACTCACCCAAACCCATGCCATTATTGTGGTAAGAGGCCTCTCCATAGAACTCACTCCTGATCTCATCAGCAGAGTTACCACACTTCGCCTGGGAATACCATGGAGGAAAGAAGACAAAGGAGATAACTAGGTTGCCAAAATGAAATTATTTTTAGAAGGTGAGGAGCCCACTGAGGAAAAAAATTGAGTAAGGAGAGCAAGTCTACCATATCCCTGGAATGATTTAACTACCAACTGATCAAATACATTACATATGAGGGTAGGTATAGTGTGTTCTATGGCTATCATTCTAGGTTTCTTAAAGAATTGAGATTTGGAGAAGAAGCATCCACTCACCACAGGCTCAATATACAATACTTCCTGTTATCCAAGTGCAAGAGGGAAATTCCCAACAGTTAGCTGACCATGGGTTTATTAGGATCCTTATAGAATATTCCCTCCAAAACCTCATAATTCCTATAACATGGTCAGTTTTCAGGTACATGTAGGTAGAGTAAGACATCAAAACTCTCACATATGATGTTATTCCTACTATAAGTGAAGAGGAAGAGGAAGAGACTCAAGCAAAGGAAGAATAAGTAGAGCAGGAAGAAGAAGAAACAAAAGGAGATGAAGATGAGATGGATGAAAAAGGAGATAAAAAGAAGAAAATGAGCAAGATGAAGAAGAAAAGGAGAAATATAAGGAGGACGTTAAGGACAAAACTAATAAATATGTTAAGGATCTCGAAGAGGAAGAAGAAAGGAAGGACATAGGTAAAGAAAGAAATGGAAAAGAGGGGATAGAAAACAAGGACGAGTCACTTAGGGTGCCTCCTGAACCCACTGAGAGAGAGGCAACAACTTCCCTCACTGCTCTTAGCACGCCCATCAAGAAAAAAGGCAAAAGACAGAGGCAGACCCCCTTATATTTTAGGACAATGGAAAGAACAAGAATAAGACAGGGGAAACCCAAAAAACCAACCAAAATTCCTATTGTGACTAAAGACTCCCCTAAAAAAAGGATAAAATGTTTTCTCCTAAGTCTCTTATCACCTATATGAGACAACCTCTGACTAGATCGACCTCCACCAAGGGAAAATAAATCCTATAGGATACACAACAGAATCTACATGAAGCAGAAGCAGTCCTACATGATACTCTACTGAACCTACAGGAGGCAAAAAAATTGGAAAGGGAGGTAGGAGAGTAGCAAGAAACTGAAGAAGAGGACCCAGAGCAAGGAAAATTTTAAGAACCCCCCTAAATTTATAAATATAATAAATAGGCGAATCTCCATGGTATATAGGAAAAATGGAAGGCGATTTTATCAATAATATAATATGTATATATAATTTTTTGGCGAATCTCTCACTAGGCATGGTGAATATTTTACTCAATTATAAAATCTTGTAAGACCTTGGCGAGTCTTTCACTAAATAATAAAACTTTGTAAAGTCCTAGTGAATCTTAGCATTGTGAACTCTTTAGAGAATTTTTTGAAAAAGTATAAAACCATATATGACAAGAGCCACATGGTGGCAATATCACTATTTTTTTTCACATTTCCATGACATGGAACTTGTTTATAAAATTATAAAAAATCCAACCAAGTCCCTTATAATATGTAGGTAAGCTCATAATAGAGTATGATACCTCTACTATGCTTGTCTTCGTTCAAGTGTCATATATGCTATACTTAACACTGTGAATCACAACTCTCTCAAAACTCAACTCTATAGTGTAATTAAAACCTTTGGAAATTGAATCTGACAACTCTATAAAAAGGATTAGTGAAATAGAAGCTTTTGTGAATGAGCCCACTAACTATCACTGTTAAACAATCAATCTAGACTATGAAGTCTTCCATCTTGATCACAATCGTGCTCATCATCAAGGGAGTGCAACCACCTGGCTTGACATAATGGCCATCATAATGTCACTTTGAATCTCCTTTCCTGTGTGGATGTTTCGACAAACAATGTGAAATCAAAGTCACTTTGAATTTTCTTTCCTGTGAGGGATCACATCCACAGTTGATTAGTAAAAGATAATCTACTATATATTATGTTCAAGAAACTGACTACAATCTACAGTGGAAACGAGACTTGAATTCTTATTCTGAATTTGAATATCTTAGGACAACATAAGAGATAAAAATGCATATGACCTTAGTAGCTATAAAAAAATCACTCCATCATTACAAGACCACCTAGATTTTGGCACTTGATCTAAATAATGGCACTAGTTGTAGTGCTTATTTGCATTAACACCATGGAAAAGCAACAAAAATGTTTCAAACCACACTTACTGGAAAAGTTGTAATGTTCCAAGAATATTTAATGATAGCATCTAAAATTGTATTATGGTGGGGAAACTAGGGAACCCAAATCTTGGAAGATATCTCATACCAAATCTGAGAAAAAAATAAAAAAG
>APFE030827864.1:0-44103 GCA_000404065.3 Pinus taeda
GGTTGGCCCATGCCCAAAAACTTGGTTGTGTGAAGAATCTTGCAAAATGGAGAGCCTGTTGTCAAGAACCAGCTGTCAATATAATTCATTTGTGGGCCAGCACGAGTTTTAGGTCGGTGGCTGCGGCTGTCAGAATGAGTTGGATTTTATGTCCAAAGTCATGGTGGTCTTGCTTTCAGACTTTTCTATTCGCTGTGTCGTATTTGGTCTCCGGCCGAGCGATTTAGAGGTTTGATTAGAAGTCCAATGTATGAAGAGCGCCAAGATATTGGTTCTCCCCATTGCACAGGGGAACACCCAGAAAACTAAAATAGATAAAGATTTAGAGGTTTGAGTAAAAGTCCAATGGAGAAAGAACCCGAGGATATTGGTTCTCTCTGTTGTATAGGGGAACAGTCAAGAAAACTAAAATAAGCAGAGTTTGGGATAGGAGTTGTTTACGGAGGAGGAGGAATTGTCTACACGGTTAAAAGTGGTTGGATTTTGGTAAAATAATTTCAAAAAATCTTGTAAAAGTAGGGTTTTGATCATGTTTTTTATAGTAGAAATGGATTCTTCATCATTAAAAAAATTTAGGGCACCTAAAATTATGAAGTTTGACAGCTTTTAAATTTCCATGACTTTCAGGGAAAAAAAGCATAATTGTTAGACTATAGCGTTTGGGATATGCAATGTGATCTAATAATAAAATGCATATTGTCTTAATATATTAAACAATGCCTCTAATTTGATTACATATTGGAAAAAAAATACTTTATTTAACCCCTACCAATACAACCCTTTACTCAATATATTACGTTATTTTTTTGTTCAATATATATCCTCCCCACAATTCACACTATGGAAATAAAATACTAAAATGGACAATATGGATATTAAATCTAGTCATTAAGAATTCAAGATTTTGGTTTTTGGTTTTAATTTATTTTTGTATCAGCCCATGATTAAAGAATTTTTTGTTTTTTTAAAGAACTTTTGTGTGTTTACATGATTACTTTGATTAATCCCCCTAATATTTTAATATTGCTTAGAATAATATTTTTTAATCTATTTAACTATATTATTTATAATTCCTAGATTTAGTTTTTTACTTAGTTTAATAATTGGGATTATGAATATCTTTAAAATATATTAATAATAATAATATAATGTATAATAATAAAGTTAAGGTTATATATATTAAAATATATAATTATTTCATAAAGTTAACTTTTTATAATTATTGATTTTAATATTCTAAATAAAATTATTAATAATATTATACTTAAAATTTTGAATTTTTTATAGTATTACAAAATAATTTAATAATATTTTTATAAATTTAATTTCTTTAGTTAATTTATCTTGCTTTTTTTTTCAAATTCTAATTACTAACTAGTTGTTGTTCCTAAATTACTAGTTAGCTTCTCTCTACATCTATTTATTGCATTGCCTAGATCTGGTTCCTCATCTTGTCCTAAAGATGAACCACACTTGCTGGTTCAAAACGTGTATCTCTTATGTGATTTTTTCCGAAAGATGTTACAATTGTTTAATATATATAACATAAGATATAAAGATTATTATATTTTTGGTTTTTAATTATTTTAGATAAATAAACTAAGGTAAATTATTGATAAATTGGTAAATTATTTGGGGCAAAAACGATATAATTAACAATCAATTTGATTGTGATGATTTAATGTAGTTTAATGCAAATTATATATCTTATATTAGAGCGAATTTAGTTATTTAGATTTTCTTTTTCTTTTTGTTGTAAGTTGGGCATTAGTGAGGCCGCATCATCGTCATGTGGCACCCAAGTGAATTTATTATAAATCAAATGGGATAGGTGAAAATCTTTCCTCAATTTTTTATCCCTCTCTATGCATAATAGGCTTAGAGTTAAGATGTACTTAATATATCACACGTCAACTCTATGTTAATAATGAAAAGAATTACATAATTCCCTCATATTCATCAACACATCATAAAATGTTTAATCACCATGCTTCAAGATTGATCAAATCCGAATAAGTGCAAACATTCCTCTTAGTGCAATACATTTAGAGTTAAGATAGTTCTACAACAATTCTTAATATGTCACGTGCCAACTCCATATTAACGACCAACTTTTAAATCCATGTTAGGCAAGGAAGGATTACACATCTCCTTCATATAGGTTGTAGAAAGTGTCCCACACAATTGGGTGATGTCTAATGAAAATTTTATGTACCTTTTTAGGATGATTCTGGCTAACGCATTAAAGTAAACAAAGTTGAAAATAGATGAGATATGAGGGTTATTAACCTTTTTTATTTTTACTGTCTAGCTAGTGACAGATTAATATGACAAAATGTTTACTATTATACACAATCAACTTTGTAGAAGTTCAAGAATATATTGCCAATAAGTGTAGAAGTGATTAAGTGCTTGTTAGATTCAAATCAGTGTCACAAATGGACGGCTATAAACGTGTGTACATAAACAATTAGGTGTAAGATCAACACATTGAATGAACAATAAATTGGTATAATATAGGTAACAATGAAAACGATAAGTAAAGTGACAAACCACAAGTCCCAAGATTGTTTCATTGTACATCAATCATCCATACAAAAGAATGGATTACAATAAATGAAATGAATTAAAATGTTGTATAACCAGTGTACTAAGATTGATATCACAAGGAGTACAATGACAAGTTTGATCAAAACTTGCCTAACATATGAAACCATTTACAAGTGCAACAACACATATTTATATATGTTTGAATTATCAAATTCTCTAAATGAGACATAAGTAATAATTGGCCTTGACATTATCATTCAAGTTAATTGATCCCTCCAATCCTAGAATTAGGTTGACTAGGGGGTGTATTAACTTGGCTCAAATTGATATTTAGCATAGAACTTAAAAAAACCTAGTTAACTTTAAACATTTAGTTATGTAAGCCCGCAAACCCTCCTATGAGTTTTAACACCATGTTGATGTACACTAGGTTGTTGGTGAGGTAATATGCTAAAATCAATATTGATATGGAATCTAAGTCACCATTTGAATTAAGTATTAGTAGTGAATAGTTGGTGCATTGAAGTCCAAGTTACGGGGTGATTCACAGTCGAGAAAACATAAAAAGAATTGCACACAAGGCATGCAAAAGTACACCATGACAACGAAATAACTATGATCACACTATTGGAATGCATTAGAAGATTAAGAAAACCTTATACACATCAAAATGACTATGGTGCGTAAGTTATTCACGTTAGTCAACCCTCTCAATGGTATCAAAATTATCTACTAAAGAATATCTTTTTGGTTTATCTTTCAAGAAAAAAAAAAAAAAAAACTTTGGCTACACGCACTTTCTTTTTGTAAATTTCCATTCTATTAACTCCAAAAAAATATATTGCATCAGAAAATCAAATACTACAGAGACCATCTACTACAATTCTGGTTTCAAAAACCAGTGTGATCCATGGGTTTTTATTTTTTACCCTTTCTCCTATAGATAACAATACATCCTACCAAGCCATCCGTCACAATATAGGATAATGTTGCTTCTTAATTTTGCTAAGAAAGTACGATATCATCCAGATTAACCGAATTAGATAGATCTTTCTCGCTATCAGAATTATCAGACTCGTGGTTCTGCTTCTTACCACAAATAGCAGACAAAATTATGGTTGAAAAACTCTCCTTGTCCTTTGCTGAAAGATTTCCTTCTGCCGAGGGTTGTGTTAAGGCAATTGCAGGTTGCCTAGTGATGAGCCCTGTTATTGCACCAAGGATGTTGCAACTCCCAGGGGCTTCTCAACTTAAATTATCAACCCGGGGTTCGTACAAACTTAGAGGTGATAATGCTATTTGCACAACATGTTAGGTTCTACACATGTCACCCTCATTCATGAAATCAGATTAAGGTGTTCAAAGACAACTCATCGAACTAATTACAATGAAAACTTCTTATGAAAGCATAAATGAACATGGTTCTAACTACAAAGGTGAAAATGCCATTCATCAAATGTAAATGCTGATTGAAATTACATGAAAGGACAAATGTTAAACTATTTGTAGAAGTAAAGCATGCTACTTTACTTGCACAATTAATTTAAATCAATAACCTACTTGAATGAATCATTTTCTACTCATGCTTGCTTGAAAATTAGGAATCCAATCTTTAACATACCTATGAAGAAAAATACTAATTCTAACGTTGTTTTACTATATGATAGTTGGAGTGATGAAAGGATGAGGTTGGAGCGGTTCTAGAGTCTTCCCTAATCATAAAATCATAGTGTGGGGGCCATTATTCAACTTAAATATGCCAGAGTCAAAGTATGGAGCAAAATTTGTTGAAGAACACAGTGCTACAGGTCTGTTATAGGAGGTGTTACGAGAGGCCTTGTTTTACTACAAGAGGCCCTATTTTTCTACAAGAGGAGGGTCCGAGAACTTTTTGATGACAGAAATGGTGTCTTGAAGGCAAAGGAAGGTGGATGAAGGTAAAAGGAGCTGAGTGAAGGGTGTGGGAACCCCTTATCCAAGCCCAATACCCCTCAAAGGTCTATCTTGCACAGGAGTTGATGCCCATGGTGTTCTTCATCTACCTTAACAGAGTGAACTCAGAGATAGAGTTTGGAAGCAAGGTGAGGTTCCTAAGAGGAAGATGGAAAGGTCCAGGTGGATGTGGATAGGTGTACCCACCCCTGCAAACCAACACAATTTCTACACCTTGCCAAGTACATACATCAAATGATCATTATTGTAGCAAAGTAAATAATCATGGAAAAGATGAGTTGAATTTTATTGAAGTTTACTCTAACCTACAATACAACTCGAATTTCCAAACCAATGCTATTAACTCCTAAGTTGCAGATATTAGATATGTAGAGAGATTTCAATCTAATACCTAACACTTTCCAAGAAATCATAAAAAATATTTTTGAGTTGTTATTATGGATATTTCCAATCACTCTTCCCACAAGGGAGGTGATACACAAGCTTGCAATTACAGGTTTTTATGATATAAAATCTACTGAAACAAGGAAAGAATTGCAATACTTTGAAACAAGAACAAGAAAGAAATACAAGAGAGGGACTAAAGCCTATGGGTTGGGCTCAAACCCAAGGGTTTCAACCCTCCAAAACTAACTCAGATGCATACCCATAGCAAACTTCTCATTTGAAAAAAATGATAGTCACAGACATCATGAAAAATAAGATCGAAAATGTCAGGCATTGGGCTCACAGTAGCTACTCCTAGCTGCAACAATAATTTGAATCATAATGAGCCTCTTGGCTGGTTTATTTATACAGAAAGGTAGTTGATTGTAGTTCCCTTAAAAAGAGGAGTGATTCCCTCTAAGACCTTGAGATTTGTGGATCTAGTCCCCCTTGATCTTGACATGTACTTGGAGTCCCTCAGCTGCTATTGAATTTGAGTTATAAGTGGGGATTCTATGATCTCAAGCCGAGTTAGAGAGTTGATGAGGTGGATAAGCCTCCTATATTCTCTCTTGATTGTCTCCATCAAGCCCCCGTATAGTAAATGTCTCCAAAAATGCTTCTTTTCCTGTAAATTGATCACATTAGGCCATACAATATGAAAAAAACCCTTTAGTCTTCCTACTAAGCATATTATGGCTAAAAATGTGAATTAATGTGAGAAATGGAGAGTTTTAAGGGATGGAGGATAACACAATTAACTTCAAAATATACCTATTAATTTGAACCATCGTCACCCCCCTGCTAAAGGTTTTTATCACCCTTTGAGAAACTCAGTCATTGGTATGAAGCTCATTCATGGCCTTGGTGGTCTCTATGACATCACAAGGAACCTCACATGGTTTTCCGTCCTATGGATAGAAACTTGCATTTACCTCAATGTTTGCCCATTATTTTTTTCCTATGCATGGTTTCTTCCTTCTTGTAAGCCCAGTAGTAAGGGAGGATTTAGTTTGTGTGTTACCCATTTAATCTTTAGCTTTTGCATGATTATTTGGTATAGTGGGGTTCTCTACAAGGCATTCCTTAGTATTTCTAGGGAGTGATATTCTCTTATTTGTAAATTGTGAGGCAGGGCCTGCCATCTTGTTTGGCAAGCCTGCAAACTTTCTGTCCCCACCTTCCTAAATGTGTCCTAAAAAAGTAGTATGGATTTATCTTGGGATGTTTTATACCTAGGGGCTAATTCAGGATTAGAGGAGATGAGATTATGGTTGATGATGATAGCCTTAGGGCTCACTAGTTCTGCTCTGATATATAAGGATTCCTTTTCTTCTTTTGTCATCACCATTTTCACTTCTTCAACCCTTTTCTCCTCATGGGTAAACAAGGGATATAATTACATCAATTGCATGTCTCCAAATTTGGAGTTGGCGTCCCATAAATTCATGTCTGTGAGGATCTGATTGTGCATGTAAAACTCAGCTAGTTGGCTCTATCCTCAATACTTTCTCGTTTGCAAAATTCAAAGAATTTCTTGTAGCCTTGGAAAGGAAGGGGGCATATTGCGCTAATGTATTAATTTGGAGCTGCAGCCACTGCTCCTTGAGAAAATGGCATAGGATTTGGATGCCTTCCTACATTGGATGGCTTCCATAGATAAAATTTCCATAGTAGCAAGTTGTGTATCTTTTTCTTGCAATTGCTCTCTTAGCCTTGTGTTTTCAGCCTATAGCCTCTCTCTCATTATTGAATCCCTTAGTTTCATATCATTCAATAATTTTCCCATCTCATTTACTTTCTCCTACATGAGGCCTACATCTTCTACACTTTTGCATTTTTTAATTTGCATCCATTTATGTGTCTGTCTCTTTCTTTCTCTAACTCAAAGAAGAGTGGGATGGAGAATTTCTCAGGTATAATCCTGCCTCTCTCAACAAATTTATAGTAGGATTCCAAATTGGGTTGTGGATCAGGCTCTTGGATCCCTTGGAGCCATTTTTCAACTTCTTTTGGGATGTTTTCCCCTTCCTATAGCACCTCCTGTGGCTCCTATGGCAACCCCTATTTCTCTTGTAGCACCATCTGTTTCTCCTATGATTGCTCTATTTTCTCTTGTATATCTTATTTTTCTTCTTGTTATAGGGTCGATTTTGTCTTGATCTTCTTTAAGGTGACTGCCCTAGTGGTGGGACTTCCCATAGGTAGCACAAGTTGCTTGGTTTTGGCCTTAGGAGAGGTGACTTCTTCAATTTTTCCCTCACTAGGTCCCACTTCTTCCTTCTTTCTTGCTGACTCAACAATAGTGATAGGGATTTTTGAAGGAGGTTGAGGCTTCCCTTGTCTTATCCTGGTGCTCTTCCTTGCTTTGAAGTATAAGGGACCTTACCTTGGCTGCCTTCTTTTGGGCTTGATAGGTGTGCCCAATGTCGCCAATGTTGCATCCACTTCTTGCTTGATGCTCCCTAGAGAGAGACTTTTTTTTTGTCCTTGTTTTCCTATCCCTTGAGGCTTGAATGCCCCCTCAGGGTTATCTTTCTTTGTTCCTTGTTTCTCTCCTTCTCCGTCCTCAATTTTTTATTCTTCTTCTTCTATTTCTGTTGCCTCCTCTTATTCCTTCTTTCCTTCCCTACCTCCAATGCTACAGGTTGTTGTTTATTCATGTGCGATGGATTGGGTTTCAATGAAAATTTCCCTGTCCATGTCTCCAAAATCAGCCCATAGCATCCATAATAATCAGATGAATGAGGCCATGGTGGGAAATATTTTGGGGCTTCCCTTCCCTCACTTTCTGGATCATTTCAATGATAGATTGTAGGAGAAAATGGGGAACACTGAGTCTTTGTGGAATAGGTAATTTTGCTTTGTATATTAGCTCATGGAGAAACCTAAAATGATAGGCATATACAATTCTCAACCTCCCCTCGCAAGATATGTATTTGAGGATATGATAGACCACTTCATCCCAGGGGTAAAGTAAGCATTCTCTTCTCACTCCATTTTTGTCTTCTATGTGCTTTTCTCTTTGAATAAAGAAGTTATTCCTGGCTATAACACTCACTGCTTTATCCTCCTTGCTCCATCAAATTCCTGAGGGTAAGGCAGTCACTCTTCTTAAGAGTTCAACATTTAAGGAGAGGGAAAGTCCCCTAACAATAGTAGTAGCACTATCTTGTCCCTGAGGTTTTAGTGCCATGGAAAATTCCTGAGTTATATCATCACCATACCCCTTCAATTGTTCAACAAAGCCCATCCATTGATGTCTTAGAAAAATATTTACCACAGGAGGATGTTGATGAATTATATTTGTGTGTGTGGGTTATCTTCTGTTGAAACCTCCCCCCATTTTTCCTACTACTCCTTCTCGAGGTTACTTAGGTGTATTTCATTTTTTGGCATTAGAGAAGTCTCGGTTGTAGAGAAAGTGCCAAATTTTCCTTTTTTCTCAGAGAGGTAGAAGGATACTAATAATTTGTTTTTTATATAAAAAAAACTTTCCTCTAACCCTATCTTGCCTTCACTTCTAACAATTTTCAAAGGGTACTACTGCATAATTGTTTGCTATAGGGCACTTAATTCAAGCAAAATTCTCCATGCAGGGGTATGGAAAAAAAGAGAGGGAGAAAGCCACTTCTTTCAAGATAACTTTTTCATGTGCATGAGGGTTTGAGGACAAATTTGGGTAGTTTTGGCTCCCTTTCTCCCTTCATTTATCTCCTATATCTTCCTTTCAGGCCTCCTATAGCAGTTCAAAGCATCTCAATGGCACCTAGGCAGTCTTTGATAGCACTAGATCTTTCTTCTCTAACTGTTTCCTAGAAATGACCAATTATACAAATGGAGTTGAGCCTTGTACTTAATATTCCCTTTCTTGGAAAAGTCTTAGAGCACTTTGGTGACATGGTTCTTGCACGAACTTCCATTTTTTAACCGTTTCCCCCACTCCTTTCAATCACCACCCTACTCCTCGTGATCATCGCCTCACTCCTCGTAATCACTACATCACTTGAGTTGACTTTTCCATGTGTATGTGTGATTGAATGAAATTTATTTTACTAATCAAAGGTGGCCAAGTTTACTGGCCACCTCGCCCATAAAAAATTCCTTTCTCAACCATTACACATTTTATCATTATATGTATAGGGAAGAGGTGATGTTTGTCATACCTGATCCTACCTATGATGTCGATTTGATGGAGATGCTTGCATACTAGAGCTAGACCTCATAATACGATGGTATAGGTGTTGGTTTCCTTAGCTTGCTTCTATACAGGTCCTCTTAGCTTGATCATCCTTTGACTGATAAAATTGTTGTGTGTGCAGGTTTCTTTCTAGTGTCCTATCTCCTACAAGTGGAGTGGATGGACTTCTTCCTAAGGAGAATGTGTCCCTTATCAACTTTAGAAATGGCTTCATGATGCTCAAGGTCGTTGGATCTTCTACTTTATGGGTGAAAAAATTGATGCTAAGTTATGTTGTAACTGTATAGATTACTACAAGAGCAATCCTCTTCTTGTAGCAATCAGTTAATTGCTCTTTGAGAGCTCATTATTGCATGTGGGAATGATGTAAAATCATAGGAGGTATAAGGACAAGGTTTAAATCATCAAGAGGTGGACTAGGTGGTGGAAAAGTTGATGACAAAGCCTCTTCTTTTTTTAATGTAGGACAGAGTGGAATTTGAAGATGACTCTTGGCTAGATGGAGTCGATGAGTGATGAAGGTGATATAAGTGGACCTCTCTCAACATATCTTAGAGAAGACATGAAATTTTGGCGCATTTATCCTATCGGATCTGCCTCCTGTAGCATTTCAGGTTGCTTCTATAGCATTTCAGGCTTCTCCTGTAGCATTTCAAGAAAATCCTCTATCACTTTAGAGAGGAGGAAAAACATGATTATATTGTTGGCTAGATGATAGAAAAAGGTAGGGTGGTGAGTGAAGAGGGTGAAAATGCAATGGATGTTTGGAGAAATGGAGGAATGAATATGTAGAATCTGTCCTATATGACTGGTTCTGTTGACTGTTTGGAGTCCTGCAAAAGAGACATCTTAGCAGAATTGGTGTAAGAATCCATTCCTTGTGTTTTTTTTAGACATGCAACCTTCCTCTGCAGAGGTTTTCAACCTACTTGCCTACCCTAGGTGGGTAAGGGGTTTTCACCTAGGGATCTTTTTATTTTCTTTTGTTTTCCTTTTTCTTATTTTTTCACTTGGGATTCTGTAGAGAGGTTTCAACCCTATAGTTGATCGTATATGCCTCATGCAGGTTTTCACCTAGGCCCTTTATTTATTTTTCTCTCTTTTTTTAATTTTTAGAAGCTTTATGGATTGAGGACTGTGAGCCTCCCAAACACATTCAATTCTCTTCTAATTGAACTAATAAATTTGTTACACCCTCCTCTGACATCCACCCAAGAAACCATGCCAACCGGGGTAAACATGAGACAAGAGGATATTATGATCAAATTCGACTTCTTAGGTGACTTTAAGGAACTGGAATTGATGGAACATCACACATGGTCATTTAATATCATAAAAAAAACCCTCAGGAGACAAGTCAATGACTCAACAGTCTGTTCCTAGGTTCCACTGCTAGTTTGGACCTCTTGGGCCATAGTCGCTCTCATGCTATGGGAAAGAGGGCGACCAAAGACCTAAAGTCGCTCTCATAGGCCTACCTATCAGCAATTGTGAACCAAATGTTCCAGTTTTGTGCCAGCGACCCCGGGAATTAAGCCACTTTTCTAGGCCCAGAGCCCACACGACGACCCAGAATGGAATGAAAGCTCAAAATCAAATAACGTACAAGGAAACAATGATGCAAAATTAAATAGTTGATCAAGACCTTAACCAAACCCCTACTAGTCATGACAGGCATTTCATTAAACATTTTGGCAGCATGTAACCTACAAGTGTAAACAATAGAATTAAGTGTGGGGATCCCAAACTTATCTAAGAATCGCCATGAAGCATTGTTTCCTCATGTCTTTTGTTGCCTTATCACTTATTAGGTCATAGATAAAATATCCATTCAAATAAAAGTAAAAACATGTTGAGAGCCAAACATGGCTATTGCCATAAAATGTACATATAACTAGCATAATAGGAACATAAATAAAATAAACATATCAACCATCAAAATCAATATATACACTAGTACATTTACACATGAAAATCAATGGAAGTAATTTCTCAGTAATCAATGCAGTGAACCAACCAGTGATGGGACTACCACGACCCGACCATAGATTGGCTAAGCCAAGTCTCTCTTCAACTAATCACCCTCGTTCCATATTCCAAGAATGAATGTGGGACTCATAGAACACATTAAAAACACCAATCAATGTGGATGCCATCGGAGTTCTCTACCTACATCATGAGGAATTTGAGTGCCTCCTAGTCTCTCAAGCTTTACCGTGCATCTGTCATCAAATCTAGGGATCACTAGGCCCTACACCGAGACATACTCTCTAGGCTTTACCATGCATTCCATCCCAGAATCACTAGGCTCGTCGGAGAGAAAATCCACCTCTTAGCTTTACCGTATATCTTGTCCTTCATCGGCAAGGATTCCTAGTCCCACCAAGGCACACAATCTAGCTTTACCACAACCCATAGTTTGGTTCAAGGGTTACTAGCCTAGTGGCTTCATGCATCCTCAGTCCAGTTCAGGGACCACTACCACCATGTGTTTGTCAATTACGATATCCACCCCACTCAGCTTCAAATTAAATCCGGTCATCCCACATAAACTGAATGAGAGAACCTATCTTATCAAGGCTATCAGGAAATGGCAAGGCTAGGGTGAAAATATTGTCACACCTAGCGAAACCCGTGCCATGGTAGAAAATAAACACATGAAATCTCATCCATGTCAAATATAGCAAGGAAAATATACATGCAAGTCGGTACCTGCATTGAAGCCTATTGTAACTGCTTGATCCTGCCTTTTCCTACTTGATCTTTGCTTCCTCTTGCCTTATTTACCTTTCTTGCTCCAATGCCAAAGTGCTCTAAGAAAAATCTAAGTGTCCAAGAGTATGAGAGAGAGAGAATCATGAAAGAGCTCCAAAGCTAAAATTACAAAAGGTTACCAACTGATCCTCAAAAGAATTTTTATCAATTAGGCCTCCATTTTCTTTATTTTCCATTATTTTCCTTCATTTTCCTCCTCATATGCAACCTGTGACCTTTCGCCTCCTTTTTCTCCTAATTTCCTTTATTTTAGTAAATAATTGTGCCAAAATGCCATTTTTCCTTTCTAAATGTTTAACCATTACCTTTTCCAATTTCCTTAGCCATAAACAACCAAATCAACACCCCCTAGGATGTCTCACCCAAAATTCAGCTCGAAATAAGTGTCCCATTCATCCGTGGTTATTGTTTTTAACTTTTATTACATGAAAATTTCACCAGGGCTCTTACAAAGTTCTTCCTTGGACAAAGTTATTTTGTACAACTTCAACCTATAACCATTGACAAGCAGGGGAATCCCTTCCTCATCAATCGTTCTCATTTGTACATACCCATTCTCATGACATTTCTTTACTAGATAGGGAACCAACCATATTGTCATTAAATTTCCTTTTAAATCCTTGAATCTGGAATCATACAACAGGGCCCAATCTCTTTCGTGAAAATAATTCTCTTTGATGTGTTTGTCATGCCAAATCTTTCTTTGTAGCTGGATTACCTCAGTGTGTAGGAGAGCTTGCAACCTAAATTCATCAATAACATTGAGTTGGATCAGCCTCTCCTATTGTACTATAGTGAGGTCCAAGTATAACTGGGGTTTCATCCTTAAGATGTTGTATTCGAGTTCAATAGACAACAAGGTCTTCTTCAAATAGACTAGTTCAAATGGAGTGAATCTAGTGGTGTTGTATGCCCAAGTGGCTTCCACATGTATGTCTTCACAATATTTTCTACTATTGCTAACAAACTTGGTTATAATGTTCTCCAATACTCTGTTTGTGACCTCCGCCTACGCATTTTCTTAAGGGTGATAGGCAGTCGTTGTTCTGTGTTTGATGTGGTGTTGCTTCATGAGATATTCAATCAGATTTGACGTAAATTGTGCTCCTTGATTAGTGACTAACTCTCTTGGAAAACCAAACTTGTAGAATATATTCTTCGTCATAAATTCAACCACCTTTTGCTCAGTTGTTTCCTTTATTGCCTTCGTTTCGACCCATTTAGTCAAGTAATCAATGCACACAATGATATATTTATTCTGACTAGATGGGGCATCAATAAGTCCAATGAAATCCATGCCCCACTTATCAAATGGCTCTAGAGTCACTTGAGTTTGCATTAGGGGATTTTTTAGGTCTAAAATGGGCCTCCTAAGGAAATAATAAACTAAGATTAGATTACATCATCAAATTTTAGAGGGAAAAAAGAAAAAAATATTTTTTCAACTCGTATTTTCAACTTATCTCCCTATGGGTTTACTCAAATTTTGAGAGGAAACACTCATTGGATGCAAAATTTGATTCCTCATCGAAGTACTACCCATGTTCCATACTTTCAATGAACCCTACTGCACGAAAAATGAGAAATACATGAAAAACGTGATTGCAATCATGTTTTTTCATGTATTTCGGATTTTTCATGTAGAAGGGTCCATCCAAAGTATGAAACATGGGTACTCCTTGGACGAGGAATTCAATTTTGCATCCAACGGACACTCCTTGAAATTTCAGTAAAACCTTAGGGAGATAAGTTGAAAATAGGAGTTGAAAAAGTAGTTTTATTATTTTTTAATATTTTTTTCTTTTTTACTCAAAAAATAGTGAATCATCCCCCATGGTTGACATCATCATCTTAAATCCTATTGGTTCTTATAAATTTTATAAATTCTATTGGATAATTTTGGATCAAAATATCCTTGACTCCCTTTTAAACCATTCCTGTAGTGTCCATCCAAGTTCTAGTTTTGTATAGAATCCTCAAAGTGTCAATTTCATATTTTCAAATATAAAACCATTACAAGCTTTCCATACTTCCCAGAAAATGAATAGAGTTATAGCTTGTAAACAACCACCACACACCAACCACTAGTTGAAACATTGCTCTATGGATGTGAATTGTCTAAAAGGGATGTTGTTGTGTATCATGAAGAAGAGCCAAACCTGCATGGTAATCGGGCAATCCAAGAGCATATGTATGTTTGTCTCTAGTGTATTTTTGGAAAGTGAGCATCTACCAGACTACTCTATACCTTTTTTCCTTAGATTCTCCCACATCAAAGTTTTGTCGTGCCAAACCAACCAAGAATATAGTATAATCTTATGGGGAACCTTTAATTTCCAGATTCTATAGAACCAGCATGACTTTGTAAATGAGTTCATGGAAGTGATTATGTACCTATATGTATCGACAATGACCACTGAGTTTCCACGTAATATACCATCCCATGTGATGTAATTTATGCTCTCATTCCGGCATAGTCCCGCGTTGCAAAGGGATTGTATATATCTTCTCCATTCATCTTTACAATTTGTAGATAAACCCATTTCTTCTGCCCTACACCCAATACGAAATAGTCCCCGCCAACCTACAATGACCTGTACCAAGATGAAATAACCTCTACAATGCATTTTGTTTATGGTGTCTTCAGATAAACTGTGTTCCCCCTCCACGCCAAAGATTCCTTGACCAATAATAATCTGGTTCCCCGTACCAAATTCCGAGGTAATCCTCCTGAGGAACCATTCTTTGATTTTGTGAAAATTGTTCCATATAGAAGAACCAGATTTGAGTCCAATGTGCCCATAAGTAATCGAATATTTTGCTGCCCTCTTGTATAAATACTTTGATGCTATAATATCTTGCCATATTCCTTCTCGGAAAAGTGCATGCCAGAGAGATTTTATGAGTAGTGTCCATGAGAAATATTTAATATCTAGGAGCCCCCATCCACCATATTCGTTCGGAACCGAGATCCTTTCCTATTTAATTAGATGGAACCTATGTCTATTTTCCATCCCCGCCCAAATGAAGTGAGCCACAATACTTTTTATTTTATTAACCACATAATATTGAAGGATAAAATGGTGTGCGTAGTATATCGTTAATTTTTGAAGAACCGCTTGTGCCATAATATATCTACCACCTAGTGTTAAACATCTGTGCACCCAATTATTCATTTTTTTTTTTTGGAATTTGTCCAGTAACCAATGTTAGTCTGCAATCCTATAATTGTTTGGCTTTAGCCAATATCCCAAATATGTGACTCCTTCCTCCAAAGGATGTGTTTGGAAATGGAAGAGGTTAGCAATGAAATTGATCCCCTCCTGCGCATCATCGTAGTATATCATCACCGATTTCTCTTCATTTATAAGCATACTTGAAGCAAACCCAAATCTTTGTATAATCTGATGCATAACCATCCATTGTGCTCTGGAAACCATCCCGAAAGAGAGAAAAACATCCATAATGAGGCAGTGTATGATGTTTGTGCAAACAACCATCTTAATACCCATGAACAGTCCCTTGGCACGAGCATTATTTATCTTATTGCTAAGTATGTCCATCACTAGTATAAATAATAATTGCGAGAGAGAGCACCCTTGACGCAAACCTCTACGAGATTTGAAGAAGTTGGATGGGTATCCATTTACAAGCATCGAGAAATGTACAATGGTCACAAAACCCATGATCCATTCAATCATACTGATAGATAGACCAATCTTCGACAAAATAAGGTGGAGAAGTGACCAATCTACACATTCATATGCCTTATTTAAATCAATTTTCATGGCCAGGGCCTCCAATTTCTTTGTATGGATAGAGTGTAACACCTCCTTCTCTCTAGCCACAACATCATTTATCAATATATTATGTAGAAAAACAAATTTCTCCCGAGAAATATAATTCGAGAGAGTCCCCTTTAACCATTCTACAATAATCTTCAAAATGAGTTTATAGCAGGTGTTACAGAGAGAAATATGCCGGAAGTTAGAGAAGGTAGTAATATTAGTGACCTTTGTAATCAAGGCAATAAAAGTATAATTTATGGCACCCTATACCTTACTGGTAGTCTGAGCTTCTTCAACCATATCCAGCAACTCATTACCCATCAAATAAAAGTGATGCATCAATATATCAATCGTCCAACCATTCGGCCTTGGACACTTGTCTTTTTTAGGATTTTAGTACCCTCAAAATTTCATCAAAGGCGATTGGGTTATATAGTATATTATTCTGTTCTTCATTGACCATATGTGGTAATTCCTCTATATCCCAAATCTGATTGTCAATGTCAACGTTCATCCTTGTTTGATAAAAGATTTCAAATATTGTATTGCTTCTCTTTGTATCTCCTCTGTTGTATAAAACTTTTCCCACGGCTATTCATATTTATGGATGAAGTGTGTATTCTTAACACCCTCCTTGATCCACAAAGCCCTTGTTTTCAAGCACCATCTAGTCTCTTGAATCTATAGTATATTTATCCTCGTTTGTTCCAATGTTTTTAGGCAATCCCACATATCCGTCGATGGTAATCCCTTTTGCATATCCTTTCAAATACACACCATCTCTACCACTATACCCTAAGGTATTTTATAAGCGCTTTCTTCTTCAATTGTTCCCACTTTCTGATTCTACTTTTGAGTGTCCGTAATTTCTCAGAGATATGCTTCATTGCCAATCCATTCACATCCCTCTTGAATGAGAGCTGTGTAGTTTTAATCAATTCATTGAATGTTGTATCATCTCACCAGACTCTATTAAACTTTAATGTCCCTTCCTAAATTATTTTGGAACAAGCTTTATTTCTATATTTTGGGGGCCAATTTTGGTGAAGACAAGGTCCATTTGATTTTTGATAGAAGACATAGGAGTTAGAGGCAAGTTAATTTAATTTAATTTTGTTTTGTTAATGATATGTGGGGACCAGCCACATAAGAAATACCCACTCCCTAAGCCAATGATTTGAAATGCATCAGAGGGAGGAAAAGGCAGGAAGAAAGACTCCATGAAAGTGATAAAAGGAAGGCAACACACTTCATTTGGCATTCTTGGCTTATCAAATTTGATTATGTCATTCGTGCTATTTAGACGGGTCACTTACTGTTTAGCAAGAGCTTTCCAAATGGAGAAATCACCCTTTCTTCGGCGTAATTTGAGTGCCACCTAAAGAGGTTCATCCATTATCATCCTGAGGAGATTTGTAGAGAGATTTACAACATTTGTATTCAGTACGCCCCAACAACGCGTATTTTTGGAGGACGCAATTGTGGATCTACTGTGTCCATTGAAACATTCTTCTAGAGGGCTATTGTTGGTAGAAATTAGGAGAATAAGGCTCAATATATTTTTTGTCTATTGGGTGAGTTTCATGGCTGTAAGTGGCAACAATATTCCAGAGTGATTTTGGAGACTTTGTGGCCAGTGCAGAAGAGAGAAACTGGGCATACATGGGAGATAGATTTTCAGCCATTGGGGTTATTTCTTGCCAGGAGAAATAAGGGAGGTATTGGTGGAGTTGATAGCTACATTTCAGGAGTTTCTGGGGAGGATTTTTCTGGTGGTTTGACAGACAATGTGCTTCAACAACTATTGGAAAGTGTAGGGCCTTTGGGGATCGATTTTGGAAGGTCAAAATCAGGCTAAAACATTTCTGGGTTCTTCTTGGTTTTGCATGAGGATCCTATAAATAAATTTTCATAATTTTTTGAGCAACGAAGGTGGGGTTTTCAGCCATATATTCGCAGCAAATAATGTAGATTTACTAGTGATTGCATAGTGCCTTTGGGGGTCGATTTTGGGAGATCAAAATCAAGCAAAACCATTTCTGGATTTTTGTGGATTTTGCCTGCAGAGCCTATATGTAAATTTACAGAATTTTCAGAGCACCGGAGGTGGGGTTTTTAGCCATATATTTGCAGCAGAGCAGTGCATAATTGCTAGGGACTACGCAATACAATAGTTGGTTAGTTGATTGTAGCTCTGAGTTATCATTGCTTCCCCTAGACTTTTATTTGCTTACCTTTGAGGCAATCCCAAGTGAACTCCTTCCATATTATTTTGTACTCTTACAACAGTTTATAATAAAATGGCTTAGCTGCCTCCATATTTTTTATTGTTTTTAGTGTTTACTAAATTGTTTTAAAATTTCTGTGGTGTAAATTTGTTATTTGCTTGCATACCATTGTTTTTCCTATTTTGGAACATTACAATCTCAGGGATGACTCTAATTCCCATGCGGATGTCGATGTCTACATCAAGCAATATTATGGAACGATGTGGATTCAATGGTGTCTCTGCATGTGTTTTTGGACAATGAGGTGTGTTTTTGGACAATGAGGTTAAGAGATGCATGTGTAGTCGTTATCACCGCTTCAATTGCAAACTTGTTGCAAGGATCGACGTTGGATATGACTGTCGTGTTCAATGCAGATCAGAATTTTTCCCTGATGCTCTTGTTGGGATTGTGCGCATCTAATCTTAATAGAATCAATGGCATAACACCAAGGCCTATCTCCTCCAAGCTTGCGACCGACAAGACAACGTGGTCTTCATTCAACAGATTTGTGTGGCATTGCGATCTATGTGATCTATTGGATTGCATCATTTTTCGGACGGCCGAAGCATGAATTAGGGTTGCACTAGAGTCATTTGGGAAGACGATTTGCAATTACAATTATATTTGTAAAAACCCACATAGAAACGACTGACGTGAATGGATCCATGAAATCATATGGCTCTCGTTCGAAGATGGGAGGTGGTCACATGATGTATTGATTGTCACACCAAAGGTAAAGACGATCCAACACTTGTTATCGGTATTGATATAAGAGTTGATTCGACGCCTGACGGAGGCTTAGAAGCATGTCCTACAACTAATTGCGGGAGGCAATGATGGCCTCTGAAGGAATTCAGAACAATGTTTATCCTCCACTCCCTACTGTAGCTTATTCTCCTTTCATTCAGCCTATTCGTAGAAATATCGAGCTATTGGAATGACTGTGAAATCAAGTTGGTGGAGCTTGAATCTTGTTCAAAACTGTAGGGAAATGGCAGTAAATGGGGAGATGTATGTAGTGTATTTGATCCAATCTTCCCAAATCGATAAAGAAAGGTCAATTATTTTGTTTGTTTTGGTGTTTTGTTTAGTTCTATTGTTTAACTGTTATTTTATTTGTAATTTATTTTTTTATTTTTTTTATGTGTAAAATTATATGACAAAGGATCCATTATTGAACATAATAGTATAGTTTAAATTAGCGGTTCTGTATGTTCTTCACTGTCAAGATAACATATCGCTAATTTCATTATGTGAGTATGTTATATGATGATAGGTCTTGTTGTGTTTCGGGATTCAAGGGCATCAATTACCTGTTATGTTATGAGATCCATGTGTGTAGAAAGGTCAATTGCATAATTGACTATTGGATACAGTCCAATATCAAGATTGTCCTTTGGGAGATCAAGAAACTTCAATTATACAAAGTTCATCAAAGATGGTTAGAGGTGGTTATGTCTTAAATGAGTTGAATGGGAAGATCGAATATTGTGGTGGTGATAAGTGTCGAGGAAGAATAGTCAAACAGATGTGACATGTGAATTGTAATTTGTCATCTTTTGTATTTTTGTAATGATTTAATGTACGCATTAAAGGGGGACTTGGAATAATGCTTACAATAGTATATAGGTAGGATTGGGTTGTTGGTTGTTGGAATTTTGTTGAGAGATTTTCTCAACAATATTCTCCTTGTTTGGAATCTGTTGGATCTTATGAACATTATTTATGTGACTTGTAATTTGGCTTTGTAAGAAATATGCAAATTGATTTGTGAGTAATTTGTGCACTATGTCTGCTCCTCCATTTCTAGTGGATGAAGACCCTGAGGGTATTGGATCTCTCCATTGTATATGGGAACAACAAAGACACCTAAAATAAAGGACGAAAGCCCAGGATATGGAATGTGATTTAACAAGAACATGACCATAGGATTTTGATTGAAAAGATAAGATAATGGATCACAATCACCAGCATGGAAGGTAATTGAATATGAAAATGGATAATATAATTGGTGATTAGGAATTGAATATTTTGACATATTAAAAAGGATTTTGATTTTGATTTATTTTGTATAGTTAATGGTTAGAGAAATTTGTGTGTATTTTTAAAGATAATTTTGGTTAATATAATAAAATTTTAATAAATAAAATAATGTGGGAAAAAAATGTTTGATCTAGGTCACTAGTTCAAAACTATGTGGGAAAAAATCTAACCATGCTAAGAGCTAGTGTGACCCTTACCAGATCCCAATGATTGTTTACATAGGTCACTAGTTCAAAACTGTGTGGAAAGAAAATCTAACCATGCTAAGAGTTGGTGTGACCATACCATATCCCAATGATTTTTTACATAGGTCACTAGTTCAAAACTATGTGTGAAAAAATAATAATTATTATTGTCCATAGGGTCTAGAGTAGGTTGTGATAGGGTGTATTGTTAAGGCACTTTTTAATGTGATGAGATTAACAATTTTAAATTATTTGGGAAAAAATCCAAGCATGTTAAGCATTGGTGTGGTTAGGGCTAGATGCGAGGGCCAAATGTGATCCCAGATGGTTTTGATGGCTTAGATGCCCCTGGGTCACGGTTTGTCAAGCCAAAAGTTTAAGCGTGTAGTCATGTGAGGAATCGCACCACTTAGAAAACAAAACAAAAAATGTTCTTATTATTATTAGTATACATCTTGAGTGGGCGTAATGGTTAAGAGCATGTGTTTCCTCCTAAGAGGTCAGATGTTCAAAACCAAAGGGGGGTAAAGTATGTATGTCTTCGTAGACTTAGCATTCAAATCACTGCGCAGAGGTGGGTCCCCTGTCCTACCAACAAAAGGGTCTCATACACCAATGTGGTGTCTGGCTTAGCTGTGACCTTAAAATTGAATAATAAAAATAATTATTATTATTTTTGGCATTGCATTATTTAGATAAATAATTTAAAATTAGTAATATTTGATGCTTGAATAGTAGATTAGTTGGTTTGTGTAGGGTTTAATCTCTGTTAGGCCTTAAGTTCAAACTTTGTGGGGAAGGGTTGAGGATGGAAGCCACTTTTGTGGGGATTAAACTATTTCAAGAGAAGCCATGTTGAAAATGAAAGGAATTACACATATCCCTCATACTAATCAAAGTACCATTGAAATATTTTACTAAACACGAAAGTAATCAGACATGTTCTTCATTTTTGATTAACAGACTGGATTCAAATGTTTTAACCATAAGATTTTTTTTACTCTCTCTCCCTCACATTAATATATAGTTGGTTGATTGGTTGGTTGGTTACTTGGTATAGAAATATTTAACTTCACTTAAAATATTTTATTTATGCATATATCACCTAACACCTCGATATAAAGAAATGTATGTATTACATATCTCCCTTACATTAGGACCTATGGATAAAAAATACACACATATAAAGTTAATATAAAATTATACTATATAAGATGGACATTGAAATATTTTTCTTATGCTCAACATTGAAATGTTCTTTTGTTTTTAATAAATAAAATTAAATGTCATATATCAACTCCATGTCTAGCAAGGAAAGGCTAAAATCTTCCTCAAGTGCTTTCTAGGGAATTAGGTGATGGCTAGTGTTTTTTTTTTTAACATTACAAAATGTCCACCATTGTAAATAATCAACTTTGGAGAAGTTCATAATATATTACTAATAGAATTGTAAAAGTGATTAAGTGCCTTTCATATTCAAATCAATCTCAAAATGATTAGCTAGAAAAATGTGTGTACTTAAGCAAGTGAAATATCAACACGTTGAACGAACAACAAACTAGTATAAAAAATTGGTAATAATGAACAATCTAACTAAAGAGCCAATTCACATTTCCCAAGATTGTTTGATTGCACATTACAGAAGAATGAGTTACAAAAGATTATAGGAATTAAAGTGTTTGTGAAAAAATTTTGCAACTCAAGTCATGTGAATCATTATACTAAGCTTGATCTCACAAAGAGTACAATCCAACTTATGAGACCATTTACAAGTGTGACAACACACATTTATACATGTTTGAATTATTGAATGCTTTAAATAAGTCATACCTATCAATTGGCCTTAGACATTATCATTGAAGGTAATTGATCCCTCCAATCCTAGAATCAAGTTGACTAGGGTGTGCATTAACTTGGTCCAAATTAATATATAGTATAGAATACAGATAGACCTAGTCAACTTTGATTTGATAACTACATAGGCTTGTCAACCTTATGAATTGTGACACCTTGTTGATATCGGTTATTAGTGAGGTGATATCTTAACACAAATATTGATATGGAATCCAAGTCACCTTATTAATCATGGATGAGTGATGTCCACTAGGTTATTAGTGGAGTTGGTATGGTAAGACAAACACTGGTATGGAATCCAAGTCAATAGTGCATATTGGTGCATTGGAGACCAAGTTTTGGTAATCATTTGCGATGGAGTGGACATAAAGAAACAATTGTCCCCATTGTGTTAAAAGTAACTTAAAGTAGACTTGAGATTCCAAAGGACCAATGGTGTCTCAATTCCATATTTAAAAAAAAATGTTCATCATTCAACAAATTGAATAAGAAAACTTTGGTTGCATTTGATTAAGCATGTAGAAATTAACTTTTCTTTTTACCATTATGATTCAGTTTTGTAGCTTTGTAATATGTGACATCATCAATTTTGGCATGCTGAATTTTGGGTTTATGTCAAATAGAAGCTGAAGTGTATAATACGTTATTCAAGAAATAGAAGAATATATGATTGTAAGAACTGAAAATTAAAATATAAATATATCCCAAAATATAGCACTCCATTAAATTGATAATTATCATCATAATGTTTAATAACAAAAAAATGATTGATTAAAAATATTAGTTTTATTTAATAATGAAAATATGATTTTATGCCAAATTTATATAAATAAAATAAAATAACCAGATTCAAAACAATTTTTGTAAAAACATCTTAAAATATGTTTAAAAGAAAAAATGAAAAGTTCTAGAGATACCAGTAACAGTATATACCTCCCTGTCCAACAAAAACTCTTCTTATTAGGGAGGGGAAACTATACAAAATAATGCTATAATCCGAGTTGCAAACTACCTTATAGTTGCAAAATCTTGCGTTCTAGCAAGTTAAAGAAAAATTTGATAGAATTTTTGGAGCAATGGATTCAGTAATGGATAAAACCCGCGTTCCATACATACGATATTACTTTATAGTGATAATTTCCCCTCATTCCAACTCAATTTGATCTAAAATTGAAATTTCTTCCGTTTTCTTCTGAAGAAATTAAAATGTATTCCTTATTCCAAACTCTACCTCGAAATTTCTGCCTAACTCTTCTTACATATGAATCAGAAAGAAATGAAATATATGTAATTGGGAAGTCCCTACAAGATGAGTTTACACTGTAAAACCTGCTCTTATCCTCCTTGCATTTCGTCTTCACAATCGCTGGCCTCACAACAAATATCCAGTGGAACTTTCTTGGGCGGGATATTGGAAACATCGTTCCGCAAATTGTTTCCCACATCGCTGTCGAATCGCTCGTATTTCTCCCATGGAAGAGTTCGTCTCGGAGAAAATCTTCGCGGACCTCTGGGACTGCTGGAGCTCATGACGATTTATTTAAGGCGCAGAAGAGATGACACTGCCGCACTAACACAACCCCACGCCACCTCCAGTGTTTAATCAAGAGCTTGCCAAGAAGATTGTTAAACTAAACACAAATGAAATCACTGATTAGTTTTATATATATATATATATATATATATATATATATATAAAAGAGTTAGCAGTGGATTAACATGAAAAATATTAGATTGACATGAAAAAATATTTACTAATATAAACATTCAATTTTGCATAAGTTCCCAAATATATTACTAATGAATGTGTAGAAATGAATGTGTAGAAGTGATTAGTGTTGGTTAGACTCAAATCAATGTCATAAATGATCACATAGAAAAATGTGTGTATCTAAGCAATTATGTGTAAGATCAACACATTGAATGAACAATAAATGTTATAATAAATTAGTTATAACACCCAATCTTACTAAAGAAACAAATCATGATTCCCAAGATTGTTTAATTATACACCAATCATAGAAACAAACGAATAAGTTACAATAAATGATTAAAATTAAGTGTTGTGAAAGAATTTGTAACTTGAGTTATGAGAACCATTATACTAAGTTCAATCTCATAAAGAATATATTGACAAGTTTGATCAAAATCTATTGAAGTTACAAAGCCATTTTCAAGTGCAACAACACATATTTATACATGTTTATATTATCGAATGTTTTAAATTAGACATACTTAATAATTGGCTTTGGACATTTTTGTTAAATGTAATTGATCCTCCAATCTTATAATCAAGTTGATTAGGGTGTGCATTAACTTGTTCCAAACTGATATTTAATGTAAAAGCAAATAGGCTTAGTTAACTTTAACACCTACCTATAGATGCCTCTAAATCCTATAGTTTTAACACCCCGCTAATGTCAATTGGGGTCTTAGTAAGGTGATATGCTAACACAAACATTAATATGGAATCCAAGTCACCATTTAGATTGAGCATTAGTAGTGAATCATTAGTGCATTGGAGACCAAGTTATGGTGGTCATTTGTCTGTAGACAAGACATAAAGAAAACAATACACCAAGCACACAAAAATATGTTATGATAACTAATTAATTATAATTGCATTTTTAGATTGTCTTATAAAATTAAAAATACTTTATACACACTAAAATTACTATAATTAATAAATTAATCAACTCCTAAATAACAATGTTCTCATTATGTTTGGAAACATAATTGAAAGTCCTAGTGTCAAAATTCTTTACTAACAGATAATTTGTTACAATTAATTAATTATACATAAAGTGATTGTCTTTTTGGAAAATTTATTGGTTATAATAATTATGATTGAGTTTCATAGCCTTCTAAATTCATAGGCCCTCACAATCATGATTCTGTTTTATAGTCTTAATGATTTGAACAAGTTATTCTACAATGTTAAATTTTGGATTAATGTTAAATAAAATTTTTACTTTTATAGTACATTACATTAAAATAAAAAAATACATAATTACACACTATATAAATTTAAATTTAAAATCCAAAAAAATTTAAGTTAAATATCATAGTAAATTTAACTTAAAAATATTGTTATGATGGTGAATTTACATTAAAATATTGTCCTAGTTAAACATATTTTTATTATTATATTAATTACTAATAAAATAATAATTAAAATAAACACGTTGTTGATAAATGAAATGGTATTTTCATATTCAAAACAATCTATCTAAAAAAGTGATGGTACCAAATATAAAAATGATGTTCCAGCTACCCATTACAATAATATATATATACCACATATCAATTCTAGACACGAGAGAAAAAATATAGATATCGCGGTGGCCCATGTTCATTGGACACTTGGCACAATATATTGGGTGATGCCAGTCTTCTAGATGGCGACCATGCATCACTATTTTTGTAGGGTGGTGAACATGTTGCATGGCGAAGACGTACCAAGCACAAGAAACATTTAATTAAAACAATCTCCCTGCCACCTGCATTATCTTTAGACAATGTTGTTCTATTTGACAGGATCACCAGTCTACATAAGCACACTCTAGTTGGAAGGTGGTACTTCTCAGAAATTTCTTACACAGACATGAGGGACTGGGTTGAGGAGAAGTGGAAATCAATGCTTGGGTACATGTCGACTGTTGTGCGGCTCTTTAAAGGATGGTATAGTTTCCATTTTCTAAGTCAGGAGGACTTGGAAAAAATTAAATCCGTGCCATGGATTAATGGGAAAAGCTTCCTCGCGCTACACCGCTGGTACATCAGATACAATTCTCTCCATAACACTCCACAAAACAAGCTCATTTGGGTGAAATTACCCAGTTTGCCAATTGTGATTTGGATGAAACAAGTCCTTATGGATATAGATAATGCAATTGGTAAATTTGTTTATGTAAACCCTCGATGCTTGGGAGCTTCGAACAAGTGGGTGGCATGGATCTTGATAGAAAAGGAATACTATGGTGGTTTTCCAGACCATATAGATTTATTCTAGGGCGAGACTCGGCTTTCTCAGAGACTCAACTTCTGGGGAGTTCCTTTCCGGTGTTCACTTTGCCACCACATTGGACATCTATTAGCACAATGCCCACGTCGGTCGGGAGGATGTTTACATGATAGGCCTTTCTCTGGTGCGTTTTCGAAGTCTCATCATGGTGGAGGTCGGCCGACACATATTTTTCGACATGGAAATTCTACTCATCAGCATTCAAGTATTCCTCTTGGTTCCTATCCTCCCCACTCTCATAATTTAGACTCTTCTCTAAATGGTTCGTTGCCCATCCTAGTTCCTTCCTCTCCTTTATCTTCACTAAAGTCTGATTGTCCAGTTCAATCTAGTCCTATAATACACTCCCGAAAACCCTCTCTGGGAATAATCCACCCTGGCTTGGAAGCCCCGCCACCTTTCTCGGCTCCATTCCCTTCCCACGACTTACCCTCCACCACCCAAATCTTGTACGTTCCATCATTGTCACCTTCCATTTTCGCTAATCGAAACAAGGGACCTAGGACAAGTGTCACTCCAATCAACTCGCCACTGGACTCACCTACCAACTCAGTCGGTAGTGACGTGGACTTTCTGCTCAATAGAAAATCTTTGGACCTGCAGACCCTTACCATCCACAAGCCATCTGGCTCTCCTACCCCCCACATCAACCTTACTTCTACCGGTAATATCACTGTTTGGAAAAAACAAAATCGTGGAAGTTGGCATTTCAGGGGACGTCCTAGGCGTAATCCTCTTTCCTCCCCTATGGACTGTTTTTTGGTTGATGTGCCTATTGCTGACATTCCCCCCTCACGGGCCCTTAGAGCATGGTTGCCCGAACAAGTGTCTCCATGACTTTCATTCTGTCTCTAAACATACGGGGTTTGGGGATTGCCCTGAAATACTGGAACCTTAAGAGTCTCTTTTACTCTTTTCACCCTTACATCATTCTTCTGCAATAATCCATGCACTATGTTCCTCGAGTTGTACAGTATTTCAGGAAAATGCTCCCGGAATGGCATGTATCTGCTACCGCGGCCATGGGTCTCTTTGATGGTCTAGTGGCAATTTAGATAGGTCATTTGTAAAGCATTCAGATGCTTCGCTAGCATTCTCCTTGAAGGACATGTTCGAGGGATGGACAGTCGCATTCACATTCTAAACACCTATGCTCCTTATAGAGATAGGTCTATTTCCTGGAACCATTTGTTTTCCTCTGGTATAATGGAGTTGGCTTCCCTCATCACTGTTGGTGATCTAAACTGCAAATTTCTTTGGAAGAAGTTTGGGGACGGTCCAGAAGGATTGACCCCTTGTCCGGGATGTTTCGTGATGCTCTTCTAGCACACAAATTTGTAGATATTTGCCTGGAGGAAATGGCTCCCACTTGGGACAATGGGCGCACTGGTGAGGCTTATGTCGCCAAGAGACTGGACCATTTTTTAATGCATGAACAACTGATTTCTCGGTTTGGGGATGTGCAAATGGAAATTATCAACAATTTCTTATCAGATCACAGGCCTATTACTCTTGCTTGGAAGAAGTCGATGGTGCGCCTGGGTATATTGAATCCTCCCCTATGGAACATATAACAGACAAACTGGAGACTCTTCGTACAGAAGTGAAAAGCTGGAAAAAGAGAAAAAATCAATCCATGAAAAAATAATTTAAGGACATTCAAGGTGAGCTGGACCTCCTCCTCCCGTTGATGGCCACGAACAATCTTCCAGATGCTACCGCTCGGACATACTGGAGTTAGAATAAAAAAGGAAATGACTTAGATTTTGAAGAAGCCACTTAGCGCTTTAAGAGTCAGGCTATCTAGATAAAAGAGGGAGACAGAAATACAAAATTTTTCCATCGATATGGAAATCATAGATGCAACATAAATTCTATTTGGGGTATTATAGATGCTGAAGGAAATCATATCCAATCACAGGAGGAAATCTCTAAAGCTGCGACCACACATTTCAAAGCGGCATATGAGCATAGAGATAACATTGGTGTCGAAGACTTCATATGGCGGATTGAGCACTACTCGATCATGTTTGACCAAGAATCAAATGATGATCTATACAGCATCATCACTGAGAAATAATTACTTACTGTCCTCAAATCGTTTAATGGCGATAAAATCTCGGGACCGGATGGGTGGACCGTGGAGTTGTTCACGTACTTTTTTGATCTTTTCAAAAAAGATATTTTGCAAATGGTGGAGGATTATAGACTTACTGAGTATGTACACAACCTCATAATATCTACTTATATTGCGCTTATCCCAAAACAATATCCTCCTACTTGTTTTGAGGACTACAGACCTATTCCACTGTGCAACCTCATCTACAAGGTTATCTCAAAAACCATTGCTATGCGTCTGTGAAGCACTCTTTCACGCCATATATCTCCTGAACAACATGGGTTTCTACAAGGCATACAAATACATGATATCGTTGCAATTGCACAAGAATGCTTGCACTCGATACATACAAAAAATCTAAATGCAACCATCCTACAAGTTGATTTGAAGAAGGCTTTCGACTACCTGGATTTGGGTTACCTTAGGTTGGTCCTATTCAAAATAGGCCTACATCTAAAATGTGTGGAATGGATTATGGCATGTGTGATAAATGTTGATTATTCTGTGATCATTAATGGACACCCCACAAATTTCTTCCAAGGAGGGCGTGGCCTGAGACAGGGATGTTCTTTGTTGCCATTGTTATTTATCCTAGCTATGGACAACTTGAGCCTGCATATCTCAAAAGCAGTGGAATGAGATCAATTCTAGGCTCTGAAGATGGGTTGCAACATCAAAATATCACATGGTTTCTTTGTCGATGATGTGCTCATTATGGGTCTGTTGAATTGTTTGACATGGTTATGTCTTTTCCATATTTTTAGGAAATTGGCAAATGCTTCCGGTTTGTATATGAATGCTCACAATCTATTATTTGTCATGGGAATTGTGATTTAGACATTATCACATATATTAAAAATCTGTTTGGAATTGAAGCTTAGTTGATGAGTCATGGCATGAAATACTTGGGATACAATATCAAACCATGCAATTAAGGAATGCCGATTGGCTTTAGCTTATAGATAGATTCTTGAAGAAGATCTCTGGGTGGGAATATAGGAATCTATCCATGGGGGGTTGCGTCATCCTTACACAAGTTGTCCTTAATCAATTAGGGGTATATTGGGCCCATTTGTATCACATTCTTGCTGCCACCATACACTCTCTCAACTAGGTCATGGTTAATTTTATTTGGGGGGGGGGGGGGGGGTGGTAGTCATGAACATAAGAAATTTCACTTGTCCAAATTATCGAGAATCACTCTGCCAAAGGCCATGGGGGATGGGGTATTCTTGACCTCCGTCACTTTGGATGGGAATTATTAATCAAGTCACTTTGGAGAGGTATATTTGGGACGGGAACATGGAGTCTGGTCATCAGACAAAAATATTTAAAGAATCTAGATTTTATATACTAGTTCTGTAGAGGCTCCATTGGGGTCTCCAATGGATCGGCTATCTGGCTTAGCTTCAAAACAGTCACAAACATCTTCCTACAACATCTGGCTTGGAACATTGGCTCTGGCCACAACATTCTCATTAGCATTGACCACATTCTGGGTACTAGCAATATGGATATGATCCCAGAGCATCTATTAATTGCTCTTAATAGAAGAGGTATATTCTTCTAGTGTCAAGCCATTACACTATGGAGGGGTCCTTACCCAGTCTGGAAGAATGTGCAGGAATTAGGCTTATCTGGGCACTGGGTCTTGGTTTGGGATCACATTGTTGTTGAGATGAAACAACTGGGGATTTGCCGAGCTGGCAATCATGATAAACTAATCTGGTCAGAAAAGATGAAGAATGAGAACATCAAGGTTGCAGATATATACCTCTCTCTTTGTTCCAAGGACACACTATTGACAGAGAAACATGTTTTATTCGCATTTTGGAAACTAGTATCCCAAACAAAATCATCCATTTTACCTCATTAGTTTTCCATAATAAAAATTTTACTTTGGAAAAATTGCAAAAGCGACAATGGCAAGGACCTGGCATCTGTCTTATCTGCAAAGAGGAATCAGAAAATAACTGTCATATTTTCCTTACATGTCAACATATAATTCAGGTATGGGAAAGACTTTCTTCATATATTGGTTTTCCTTACATTCAACATGCAGGCATTCTAGACTATTTACAGTGGTGGAGCTCTCAAAATTCTATGAGAATCACCCCACCCATTCTCTTTTGGGAAATTTGGAAGTGGAGAAACAGATGTATCTTTCAGAATTGCACAGAAAATTTCAATAAGATCATTGAAAATGTTTTAATCAGCCACTCACTGCATACATCCAATGATAGCTGCCCCAAAACACCTCGTCAAGAGAGGACTCAACTTAAGTTGGAATACCCTGTGGGTTTTTTTGATAGTGCTGCTCAACAGCACACATGTGGCTGGAGTTTTTGGCTTGCCGTCTCAGAGACACTGACATATAGAACATTCTAGCATGGACGTAGGGGCACTAACACAAAGGCTGAAGCAATGGCCATATGGGGCCTCTTATGGTTTTCTAATTTCTTGGATATACCTTCCATTCATATCCATGGGGATTCAAAAATTATAATTGATCAATTAATGGGCAATGCAAACATCACCAACCCATTATTACAGGGTTGGCTGGGAAGAATTAAGCTACTATGGAATCAACTTAGGAACTCCAATATCAAACATATTGGCACGGATCAGAATATGGATACAAATGAACTATCGAAGAGGGGCTTGAATGGTAACATTGGAAGAATTCACTTAGAAATTATCCTAGAATAGCAAGTCATTGACTTGAGAGACTTTGCATTAGGCTAAATACTACATCCCCTTCCTTTTTGTATAAATTTTTGTAACTCTACTTGTCTCAAAACTGTTTTTGCTTCCTTCACTCAGAAGGATGGACATGCTGTCATTTCATGCTCTACAACCAGCCAAAAGAAGCAGTCGACATGCTGAAAGCTTTTTATTTTCCTTTTGATACTGAACTGCATACTAGTTTATTACTCTGAATCTGTATGAGGATATGGACTGTTTATTACTCCCTTTATATTTGTATTGGGCTGAATCTGTATGAGGATATGGACTGTTTATTACTCCCTTTATATTTGTATTGGGCTGTATTGAATGGATTGCTGTAATGGCATCTCTACTGATGAAACCTTTATGATGTGGTATTTTCTGAATATTATTGTAAATTCCTATTTCTAAGCTATAATATATAATATCGCTTTTTCAGAACTAAAAAAACGACAATCTGTCCAACAAAACATATCATTACAGAGAGGAATCGATACAAAATAATACTATAATCAAAATTTAATTGTCCAGATTGTGTGTTACAGCGTTTTAAAGAAATCATCGAACCAAATTTTTTTATTATTTTTTTTACAACAATTCAGGTAAATTCGGAAATAGATAAAACCCCTGTTTCACACAGGTATGGTACAGCTCTATTTCAACTTGAATTTCCCCTATTTCCATCTTTAGTTATATCTGAAATTGAAATTTCTTCCTTACTCCAAACTTACCTGGAAATTTCTGCCGAATTCTTGTTAAATTTGAAATGAAACAACAGTATGTAATTGGGAAAAATCCCTACAAAAATAGCTTAGACTGTAAAACTTCCTTTTATCCTCCTTGCATGTCGTCTTCATAATCGCAGGCGTCAGGAAAAAAATCCAGTCGCACTTTCTTCGGCACGATATTGAAAACATCGTTCTGCTTTTCGTTTGCGATATCGCTGCCGAATGGCTCGTATTCCTCACACGGAGGAGTTCGTCGCGTGGAAAATCTCCTCGGCCTCCTGGAACCGCTGGAGCTCATGACGATCTGTTTCAGGCGCAGAAGAGATGACACCATCCCAATAACACAACCACAAGCTACCTCCAGCGTTAATCAAGAAGTTACCTTGATGGCTTTGAAACTAACTTCAAATTAAATCGCCGAATTTCGAACCACACCAAGGTCTCAAAGCACAATTTTGCTCACATTAAAGTATTGTGCCTCTTTCCAGAAATACTCAAACCAGAATATCCCACTTTACCCTCTGCTCAGAGTATATATATATATATATATGCGCCTTAGCACCAAATCGAACTGTTAACGCGGATGAAACCCACCAGTAATACGCGTGGGTCAACTCAAAATATCATTGACCTCAGAGATTCAGATTTCTCTGGGCTTCTCCTGCGAATTATGTTTCACACGGCACACTTCTCTTTTATTTTTTTCAAAGCCACGTGTTTATAATGATTAATTTATAACCACGTGTGCTGTAGCGTTGTTATTTTCTTGTGGAAGTTGGTTGGCCCATGCCCAAAAACTTGGTTGTGTGAAGAATCTTGCAAAAATGGAGAGCCTGTTGTCAAGAACCAGCTGTCAATATAATTCCTTTGAGGGGCAGTACGATTTTGAGTTCGGTCGCCGCGGTTCTCAGGATTTGGAATTTATGTTCAAGGACATGGTGGTCTACATTGCTTTCAGACTTTTATAGTCGCTGTGTCGTATTTGGCCTCCAGCTGAGCGATTTAGAGGTTTGATTAAAAGTCCAATGTATGAAGAGCCCCAAGGTATTGGTTCTCCCCATTGTACAGGGGAACACCCAGAAAAATAAAATAAATAAAGAGAGTTTGGCACATAATAATCAACACATCATAAAATGTTTAACCGCCATGATTCAAGATTGATCAAATCCCAATAGGTGCAAACATTCCTCAAATTTTGATCCATCTCAGTGTAATATGTTTAGAGTTAAGATAGTTATACAACACTACTTAATATGTTATGTGTCAACTCCCTATTAACTACCAACTTTTAACTCCATGTTAGGCAAGGAAGGATTAGAGATCTCCTTCATACATGTTGTAGAAAGTGCATTTCCATGCAATTATGTGATGTTTAATGAAAATTTTCTCTACTTTTTTAGGACCATTTTGGCTAATGCATTAAAGTAAACAAAGTTGAAAAGAGATGAGATATGAAGGTTATTAACCTTTTTTCTCGTAAGTGTCTAGCTAGTGATGGATTAATATGAGAAAATGGTTACTATTATACACAATCAACTTTGTAGAAGTTAAAGAATATATTGCCACTAAGTGTAGAAGTGATTAAGTGCTTGTTAGATTCAAATCAATGTCACAAATGTTTGGCTAGAAAAGTGTGTGTACTTAAACAATTAGGTGTAAGATCAACACATTGAATGAACAATAAATTAGTATAATATAGGTAACAATAAAAATTGTACGTAAAATTACAAACCGCAAGTCCTCAAATTGTTTCATTATACATTAATCATCCATTCACAAGAGTGAATTACAATAAATGAAATGAATTAAAATGTTTGTCAAAAAACAATTGTCACTCAAGTCATTAGAACCACAGTACTAAGCTTGATATCACAAGGAGTACAATGACAAGTTTGGTCAAAGCTTGTCTAACTTATAAAATCATTTACAAGTGCAACAACACACTACCTAATAATTGGCCTTGACATGATCGTTGAAGTTAATTTTATCCCTCCAATCTTAGAATTAGGTTGACTAGGGTGTATGTTAACTTGGCTCAAATTGATATTTAAAATATAACCTCGACAAACCTAGTTAACTTTAATCATTTAGTTATGTAGGCCCACAAATCCTCCTATGAGTTCTAACACCATGTTGATTTACATTAGGTTTTTGGTGAGGTAATATGTTAAAATCAATATTGATATAGAATCCAAGTCACCATTTGAATTAAGTATAAGTAGCTAATAGTTGGTACATTGAAGTCCAAGATATGGGGTCATTCACACTAGAGAAAACATAAAAATAATTGTACACAAGGCCAACAAAATTATGTATGACAACAAAATAGCTATGATGGCACTATTGGAATGCATTATAAGATAGAAAAAAAAACTTATCCCTATCAAAATGACTATGGTGCATAAGTTAGTCAAGTTAGTCAACCCTCTCAATGGTGTCAAAATTATCAACTAAAGAATAATTTGTTGGTTTATCTTTCAAGAAACAAAAAAAAACTTTGGCTACACACACTTAGTTTTTGTAAATTTTCATTCCATTAATTTTAGAAAAACATATTACATTAGAAAATCAAATACTTATAAAGACCATCTACTACCATCCTAGTTTTAAAAACAAAGGTGATCCATGGGTATTTATTTTTTACCTTTTCTCCTACATACATCAATCTGTCCTACCCTATCATTCATCACAATATAGGATAATGTTGCTTCATCACAATATAGGATAATGTTGCTTCTTCATTTAGTTGAGAAAGTTCCATACTAGCATCTGGATTAGCTGAATTACATAGCTATCAAAACAAAATTATCAAACTCATGGTTCTGTTTTTGCCAGCAAATTGCAAGCGCAATTATGGTTGAAGATCTCTCCTTGTCCTTTACCAAAAGATTTCCCTCTGTTGAGGGTTGTTGATGCAATTGGAGGTTTCCTAGTATCCTCACAAGCTGATTTGTTGGGAGATGTCTGATTATGGGGATTGTTCTTCTTTTGAGTTGTTGAAATCGACTCTGATTCGGCGGATCTCTCCAGCTTGTAGAAAGCCTCAGAACATGCATTCTGAAGGTGCTTAGCATCTTGACAAATTATGCAAGAAATGGAAGAATATATGGTTGTAAGAGCTGAAAATTAAAATATAAATGTATTCCCAAATATAGTAGCAAGTTAAATTGGTGGTATTATCATCATAATCGATTAAAAATATATTTTTTGTTTAATAATGAAAATATAATTTTATGCCAAATTTTATATAAATAAAATAAAATAATTATATTAAAAAAGGGGTAAAAACATAATAAAAATGTGATTAAATGTAAAAATGAAAAGTTCCAGATAATAGTAACAGTATATACCTCCCTGTCCAACAAAAACTCTTCTTATTACAGGGGGAAACGATACAAAATAATTCTATAATCTGCGTTGCAAACTAACTTTTAGCTGTCAAAATCTTGTGTTCCAGCAATTTAAAGAAATCATCCCATCAAAATTTTGACAGAATTTTTGGAGAAACTCAGTTAGATTTAGAAATGGATAAAACCCCTGTTCCATGCACAGATTACGATACCACTTTATTGTGAAAAATTCACGAAATTCCAACTAACTTTATCCAAAAATGAAATTTCTTCCCTTCTTTCGGAAGAAATTAAAATGTATTCCTTATTCCTAACTCTACCTCGAAATTTCTGCCTAACTCTCGTTACATATGAATCGGGAAGAAATCAAATATATGTAATTGGGAGAAATCCCTAGAAGATGAGTTTACACTGTAAAACCTGCTTTTATCCTCCTTGCATTCGTCCTCATAATCGCTGGCTTCAGAGAAAATATCCAGTGGGACTTTCTTGGGCGGGATATTGAAAACATCGTTCTGCATATCGTTTCCCACATCGCTGTCGATCGCTCGTGTTTCTCCCACAGAGGAGTTCGTCTCGAAGAAAATCTCCGCGGGCCTCTGGCACTGCTGGAGCTCATGACGATCTGTTTCAGGCGCAGAAGAGATGACAGCGCCGCACTAACACAACCCCAAGCCACCTCCAGCGTTAATCAAGTACTTGCCTTGAAGACTGTCAAACAAAATGCAAATTAAATCAACGATTTCTAGACCAAACCTAGGTCTCAAAGCATAGTTTTACTCACATTAGGTTCTGTTTTCAGAAATACTCAAACCAATGTATCTTTCTGGTATATATATATATATATATATATATATGTATATATGCCGTAGCACCAAATTAAACTTTAACGCGGATGAAAACCCCAGCAGTACGCGTTCGTTGAGAATATCATTGACCTCCCACATATTCAGATTTTTGTGGGCTCCTCCTGCGAAATATATTCCACTCGGCACAGTTCTCTTTCATTTAAAACCATGTGTCTATCGTGATTAATTTATAACCATGTATTTGTGCTCACCGTAGTGCTGTTATTTGCATGTGGAAGTTAGTTGGTCCGTACCCACAAAATCATTTTTCCAACTTCAGAATTTGGGAAGGTTCTTGCAAATGGGGAGCCTGTTTTGAATAACCGAGTGACATAGCGGCTGCAATGATAAAATGATTGCACATTCCATAAAACTTATTTTGTGAGTTAGTACGAATTTAAGGTCCGTCGCTGGGGTTCTCAGTTCGATTTTATGTACAAAGTCATGGTGGTCTACATTGCTTTCAGACCATAGGGTCACCACTGTATAATATCACCCTCGGCCTCCACCACAGCGATTCAGAGGTTCGAATCAAAGTACAACGGATCAAGACCCCAATGATATTGGCCTTCTCCATTGTGTATGGAACAGTAACGAAAGCTAATATAAAGGATGAGAACCTGGTATATGCCGAATACTATTTAACAATAAAACGTTCATAGGATTTTGATTGAAAAGAACATATGATGGATCACAGTTCAGAAAATGGATAATATATCTGGTGATTAAGAATTAAGCATACTCTGTGATACAGAGGATCTTGATTCGATTTTGATTTTGATTTTTTTTATTTGGTAAATTTTTTTTATAGTTGCAAAAAAATAAGGATTATTATTTTTCTGATTTTCATTGTATATTAAAAATAAGATAAAGGTTTATTATAAGAAGAAATTGGTTTAATGAGAATCAATTTATGAGACATGTTTTTGGTAATAATCATTTCATAATTCATAGGTCCACGTGTTCAGAAAAAAAGGATCAATTACATCATAATAGTTTAAGATAACTTAACATGAATTATATACCTATGTGTAGATTCATTTTAACTTTGGGATTTATTATGGGTTAAAATGGATCAAATTTTTAGAGGCACAATTTTTTCCTCAAATTTTGATCCATTCTGGATGTATGATAAGTGATTGGTATGTCATATGTCAATTTCATGTTGACAATGAAAGGAATTACATATCTCCTTGATACTAAGCAACATACTATTGAAATGTTTTAACCACCATGGGTCAAGAGTGGCCATAATGCAAACTTTTCCTCAAATCTTGCTTCTTCTTAGTTCTATAGGTTCATACTTAAGATGGATTTATACTGATATTCCTCTTAGTTCAATTTAGAGCCCATATTAAGAAATGAATGTATTACACATCTCCCTTATACTTGGAAGTAGAAAGCAACTATGGATAGAATAAGAAGTGAAGTTAATATAAAATTGGTAACATTGAAATTTTCATTTGTTATTAATATTTTTTAAAAATGTTATGTGTCAACTCCATAATTATCAAACTGTTTTTCCATACAACTAGGTGATGGTTAAAGAACTTTTTATATATATTTATGAGTAGTTCTGCTAGTACATATAAATAAACAAAGTTTAAAAAAAAATGAAATATAAAGGCTATTGACCTTCGTTTTCTTTAGTGTCTAGTTAGCAATGGATTAAAATGAAAAAATGTTCACTAATATAAACACTCAATTTTGCATAAGTTCAAAAATATATTACTAATGAAAGCGTAGAAGTGATTAGTGTTTGTTAGGCTCAAATCAAGGTCATAAATGACTAATTAGAAAAAGGTGTATACCTAAGAAATTATGTGTAAGATCAACACATTGAATGAACAATAGATTGTTGTAATAAATTTGTTACAACGACCAATCTTACGAAAGATACAAATCATAATTCCCATGATTGTTAATTATACATCAATTATAGAAACAAAATATTAGGTTGCAATAAAAAATTAGAATTAAAATGTTGTGAAAGAATTTGTAGCTTGAGTAATGAAAACCATTATACTAAGCTTGATCTCATAAAGAATATATTGACAAGTTTGATCAAAATCTATTGAACTTATGGAGTCATTTTCAAGTGCAACAACACATATTTATACATGTTTGAATTATCAAATTCTTTAAACCAAACATACTTAATAATTGGGTTTAGACATTTTTGTTACATGTAATTGATCCCTCCAATCTTAGAATCAAGTTGACTAGGATATGCATTAACTTGTTCCAAACCGATATTTAATTTATAACCAAATAAATTTCTTCAGCTTATCACCTACTTATAGAGACATCTAAATCCTATGAGTTTTAGCACCCACCCTATTCATGTCAATTGGGCTCTTAGTAAAGTGATGTGCTAACACACACATTAATATGTAATCCAAGTCACCATTTGGATTGAACATTGGTAGTGAATCTTTAGTGCATTGTAGACCAAGTTATGGTAGTCATTTGCAATAGAAAAGAAATAAAAAACCATACACCAAAATAACAAAAATATGTTATAATAACCAATTAATAATAATCAGATTTTTTTATAAAATTAAAAATACTTTATACACAGCACTCTAAAATTACTAAAATTAATATATTTATCAACCCATAAGTAACATGTTCCTATTATGTTTGAAAACTCAAATGAAAGCCTAGTGTCAAAATTGTCTACTACCAGATAATTTGTTTCCATCGTTTGAAAAAACCAACTTTGCTTACAGTTAATGAATTATACATAAAATGATTGTGTTTTTTATACGTAAAATGTTTGTGTTTTTTGAAAACTCTATTAATCATAATAATCATAATTGAGTTTCATAGCCTTCTAAATTTATCACCATTAACAATCAAAAACAAACTTTAATAATCATAATTGAGTTTCATAGCCTTCTAAATTTATCACCATTAACAATCAAAAACCAACTTTGATTACAGTTAATTAATTATACATAAAATAGTTGTCTTTTTTTGAAAAATCTATTGATCATAATCATGATTGAGTTTCATAACTTTCTGAATTTATCGCCGGTAACAATTATGATTGAGTTTTGTTGTCTTAATTTTGAGTTGATGTTAAATAGAAATTTTAGTTGTATCGTACATTACTTGAAAATGAAAAAATATATAACCGTAAAATTTTAAAATTTAAATTTAAGTACTTTTAAGTTAATTATAAAATATTATATAATAGTGAATGTAAGTTAAAAATATTATTCGTCCTAATATTCAATGGTTAAACTTATTATATCTTATTATATTAATTAATAATAAAATACTAATTAGAATAAACACGCGGTTGATAAATGAAAAGGAATTCTCATATTCCAAACAATTTATATAAAATTTAAAAATAAAAAAAGTGATGATACCAAATATAAAAATGATGTTCCAGCGACCCATAACAAAAATATATATACCACATATCAGTTCCAGAATATATATACAGACAAAATATATATACACGATCTCATAACGACTTCTCCGTCCAACAAAACATATCATTACAGAGGGAAATCGATACAAAATAATACTATAATCAAACCTTAATTGTCCAAATTTTGTGTTACAGCAATTTAAAGAAATCATCGAACCAAAATTTGGTAATTTTTTTACAACAATTCAGCTAAATTCGGAAATGGATAAAACCCCTGTTTCACACAGGTACAGAGGTTTCGTCACGGTTGCATAATGATTTTCTTCCCAAGTGGGACCTGGAACCAAGAATATCAACACTACAATCAGGACGGCAATTCTCCACAGTTTTCTGGAAAACAGGAATTCCAAACAAAATTATAATTTTTTTTTGTCTAATTTTTCATAACAAAAATCTCATCTTGGAAAATTTACAGAAGAGACAGTGCCAAGGGCCAGGTATCTGCTTTATCTGCAAATGCGAAGCTAAAAACAACGATCACATCTTTCTGCAATGTAAGCTGACCACTCAGGTATGGAAAAATTTATCTAACTTTTTTTTTTTGATTTTTGTTTTATAGTGCATTCTTCCATTAAGGATTCACTGCTTCTAAAGTACACAAAAGCCCTTCCGGAGACCCATTCCCTTAATCTGTTTATGGGCAATTTGGAAATGGCGGAACAACTTCTTGTTCCAGAACAGCCGGTCTTTCACAAAATCACATCAAACTAGAGTGTCCTTCTTCCCTAGCCCAAACAGCAAAGTAGCAATCCCTGTGGGCACAGTAACTCACTGCTAAAGTATCTAATGGGTTTTTTTTATGGCGCTGCACAAAAAAAAGTATGTGCTTGTGGGGTTTGGATATCTATAACTGACAGTTTTTACTGGAACAGAGGAATGGCACCAACAAAAAAGCGGAAACAATGGCTCTTTGGGCCTTATTATGGTTCAGCATCTTTTTAAACATTTATGTCTTACATGTATATGGAGATTCCAAGATTATAATCGATCATGTATTAGAAAAGGCCTCCATAAACAACCCCTCTTTACTAGGATGGATGAAGAGAATTGAGGTCTATTAACAACTACAAAATGGCTACTCAATCCAGCACATAGGCAGATCTCAAAACGAGCAAACTGACACACTATCAAAAAAAGGCTTGTCCCAAGAACTTGGTAAATGGTATATGGAAATCTACTGGGAGAACAACGTCTATGTCATGGAGGACCTTCTTTTTGCAGGGATATAGGATATCTCCTGGGCAACACTGAGGTCTGTCTTTGTTTCCTATTGATGAATAGTCGGCTGCTTGGCCACTGGGCATAAAACAGTGTTCTGCTAAGTGGGATTTATTTTTTTCTCCATAGTAGATGCTGTTTTTCTTTCTCAACAGCGTTTTACTGTATCCTAAATCAGTCATACTACTATGAGCTGTAATTTTGTTACTTCTGTATCCAGTTTTTATCATACAGTCCCCATACATAATTTATTCATAGAATAGTTTATCACTTGCTATTCTCATATTGAAGGTAAGTGGTACCTGCATTTACAGCATGTATATTGAGGGTAAGTAGTACCTGCATTTACAGCATGTTTTAACTAATAGACAATGACAAATTGGCTATTTTTTTCTGGGAACAACCGCTGACTTTTGTAAATTTCTCATGGCATATTAATACAAATGGTGTTTTTTGGTACTGAAAAAATGATACAACTCTATTTCAACTTGAATTTTTCCCTATTTCCATTTTAGTTAGATCTTAGGCCAAACTCTAACTCGAAATTTCTGCCTAATTCTTGTTAAATATGAATCGGGAAGAAATGAAACAACAGTATGTAATTGGTTAAAATCTCTACAAAAATAGCTTACACTGTAAAACTTCCTTTTATCCTCCTTGCATTTCGCCTTCATAATCGCTGGCGTCAGAGAAAAAATCCAGTCGCACTTTCTTCGGCACGATATTGAAAACATCGTTCTGCTTTTCGTTTCCGAGATCGCTGCCGAATCGCTCGTATTCCTCACACGGAGGAATTCGTCGCGTTGAAAACATCCCCGGGCCCGTGGAACTGCTGGAGCTCATGTTGAAAACATCCCCGGGCCCCTGGAACTGCTGGAGCTGATGATGATCTGTATCGGGCGCAGAAGAGATGACACGGTCCCAATAACACAACCACAAGCTACCTCCAGTGTTAATTAAAAACTTTCCTTGATTACTTTTAAACCAACTTCAAATTAAATCGACGAATATCGAACCACGGCTACGTCTCGAACCACAAATTTGCTCACATTAAAGTATTGTGACTCTTTCCAGAAATACCCAAACCAAAATATCTCACTTTCACGCACCACTAATACGCGTAGGTCAACTCAAAATATAATTGACCTCAGAGATTCAGATTTCTCTTGGCTGCGAAATATATGTCACTCCGCAAAAGTTGGTTATTAATTTATAACCATGTGTGCCGCAACACTTTTGTTTTCTTGGAAGTTAGTTGGCCTATGCCCAAAAACTTGGATGTGCCCAGGATCTTGCGAAATGAAGAACCTGTTGAAGAACCAGCGGTCAATATAATTTTTTGGCCATAGTCTAATTAATTAGAGGAATTGTCTGGAAAGTAATTCAGCAAGGCTTTTTGTAAATTCAAGTTATAGTTGTTAAGCTTTAAACTTTTAATTGTTATAGTGTTGAATCTATTTCCACTATCAAAAACACTATTCAAACACTGACTTTATAATATTTTTGAATTTTTACCTAAATTCCAACCATTTTTAACCGTCCAGAAAATTCCTCTAGATCACTCCATTCTTTTGTGCGCCACTACAATTTTAAGGTCAGTTGCTGCGGTTCCCAGGATGAGTTTAAGGTCAGTCGCTGCGGTTCCCAGGATGAGTTGGAATTTATGTTCAAAGTCATGGTGGTCTACATTGCTTTCAGACTTTTAGAGTCGTGTCGTATTTGGTCTCCAGCTGAGCGATTTAGAGGTTTGATTCAAAGTCCAATGGATGAAGAGCCCTATTATTATTTCCTTTTTTCTTTTTTCCGATGAAAAAAAATGTTTTATATAATGTATCCGTGTATGCTTATGGAAGATTACAACTTTTTATAAAATTTTATTTATTAAGATTCTATTAACTATATATTATTATTATAGTTAGTATGTTCGAGTTATGCCTCGAAGTATATGTCTTATATAATTATAGTTAATATATATCAAAACACAATGACATTCAAATATAATTTGTAAGAGTCTTAGGGTAGAGTTATGAATCTTTCATCTCTAATACGATTATTTTTTAAATATGAATAGAACATGTACTTACTGTATTCAGATAAGTCTTTTTTTTATACAAAGTTTGTCATAATGTTGATATTCCTGTATATATGTTGAAAAGTGATGTGATGGAAAGTGTGTCTAAGTCTATAAATGTGAGAAATCGAGCCATTTAGATTTAGTGGGGAAAAAGAAGTATTTGTAGTGATCACATCAATGAGTGTTCTTGAGTCCCCACATATATTAATGTTATAAATATCCAGTGCTCTAGTAAACCATAATAGTCCCCATAGTGCCATTACCTTTGCCCTCATGTTAGTACTTGTACCTGCATTCCATGAGATTTTGTAGTGTGTCATGTAATCCAATTTGAGCCATACCCCACATCCACATTGTCCCTGTTGTGTTGTCTCATCAAGAAAACCTGCAGGAAGCATAATTTGAGGAGGAGAATTTTGGATCGAAAGATCCTTAACTCTGTGAAATTATTCCTGTAGTGTCCATCCAAGTTCCAATTTTGTATAGAATCCTGAAAGTGTTGATTTAATATTTTTCAAATATAAAACCATTACGAGCTTTCCACACTTCCTAGAAAATAAATAGAGGTATAGCTTGTAGATGACCGCCACGTGCCAACCACTAGTTGAAACATTGTTCTATGGACATGGATTGTCTAAAAGGGATGTTGTTTTGTATCATGATAAAATGTCAAACCTGCATAGTAATCAAGTAATCCAAGAGCATATGTATGTTTGTCTCCAGCGCATTTTTGCAGAGTGAGCATCTATGAGGTCCCTCCATACTTTTTTCCTTAGATTCTCCCACGTCAAAGTCTTTTCATTCCAAACTAGCGAAGATTATCGTATAACCTTATAGGGAGCATTTAATTTCCAGATTCTATAGAACTAGCATGACTGTGTAAATGAGTGCATGGAAATGACTATGTACCTATATGTATCGACACCGACCACCAGTTTTTTTGCATAATATAACATCCCATGTGATGTAATCTCCACCCTCATTCTGGCATAGTCCCGCCCTGTAGAGGGAATGCATATATCTTCTCCATTCATCTACATAATTTCTAGATAAACCCATTTCTTCCACCCTACACCAGATAGGAAATAGTCCCCGCCATTTCGCAACGACCTCTACCAAGATGAAATCATCTTTAGAGTGCATTTTGTTTATGGCATCTTCATATAAACTGTGTGCCCCCTTCACGCTGAAGATTCCTTTACCAAAAATAATCTGGTTCCCCTTACCAAATGCCCAAGTAATCCTCCTGAGGAACCATTCTTTGATTTTGTGGAAGTTGTTCCATATACAAGAACCATATTTGAGTCCAATGTGCCCAGAAATAATCCAGTCTTTTGCTACCCTATTGTATAAATACTTGGATGCTATAATATAGTTGCCATATTCCTTCTCAGAAAAGTGTATGTCAGAGAGACTGTTATGAAACCAACTCACAAAGAGATAGAAAAGATAGATGAACGCCTTAGAAATAAGCCTCTTCGAGGGGGAAACCTCCTTTATATTACACAAATGAACAATTCTTGGA